>JXSR01S014570.1:139151-149248 GCA_000969725.1 Ophiothrix spiculata | reverse complement strand
GAGAGAGTTTACCCATTTGCTGTTCACCATGATATGATCAATCTGGGATTTGGAGCCATTTGGGTGCATCCAGGTCCATAGGCGACTACTTGGTTGGGGAAATCTTGTCTGCGCTGGCCTTAGCTGGTGTTCTTGACAGAGTGAAACAAGCCTCTCACCATTGTTGTTAGTCTAGTATCTACAGGCTAACAATATAATACAATACAATCTTTGTAGATTTCGTATCACTCAAATATCGTGCCAATCTTTTCACAACACAAAGGGATGCATCATAATAAGAAAGGCAATGCACAACACGGAAACAAAGTGTCTTTAAAATTGTTTTTATGAAATAGACTGCGTTCATTATGAACAAGGATATTATCTATAAGAATAATTGTACCAAATGTATAATTGTGTATTAGTTTAAATCGCGGGACACGAGACATATCGTACTTTATGTATATTATATATTTACGTATAAGTTCTTAAGGGAGGTCGGAGCCTCACAATCCCTAAAAACTGCTTTTATCATATCTTGAAAACTAATAAAGTAAACTACATATATGTATACATTTTTAGAAAGGACATTTTACAAGGAATGCATTTCTAGCATCAAATTCAAATTTTAAGAACTCGCTTTTTAGAAACTCACCAAAAACGAGTTATTTTGCAAAAAAAAATAAAAAACAAGCCTAGAAAAAGTATTATTTGGCAAAAATCTTCCAAAATAGGTAAAAATCATCTTAATCGATAGTTCTAGGGAATGTTATATCAAATTTTTGACTAACTTCTTAGTTTTTACAAAATTGGCCAAAAAGGGCCAAAAATGCCCTAAAATCAAGATTTTTTGAAATAAATGAATCAAAAATCTGATGCTATAAATGGATTCCTTGTAAAATTCCCTTTCTAAAAATGTACACTTTTATATAGTTTACTTCATTAGTTTTCAAGTTATTATCAAAATACATTTTCAGAAATCGTGAGGCTCCGACCTCCCTTAAGGCACCTAACCTACATGCAGAAATGACTGCAATATCCTACGTGCTGCGGAAACGATGAATGAGAATGATATCCTAAATGTGCTATTATAAACCGACTAAATTACAATGCTCTAACCACAATTATGGATCGCATAATTATATTGTATTTCACCTATCAATTCCGCTTTCAATCTGTGAATAGGAAAGGGATAGAATTAGAAATTATTCACTCAGAAATACTTACATAGGTTTTAATAATTTATAATTCATGCAAATCAGACGCAGCCTTGTAGAATGCACTCTTAGAAGGCCGGGATCAAATATACGAGTAGTTTTCGGGATCATTTTATTTTGATCCTTTAAGGATCACTTTTGATCCTTTTGCGGATCAATATATACAAATGGATCAAATTCACAAGGATCATTTTTGATCCTTTTTTAGGATCATTTTATTCTTATCCTTTTTGATTACAATATCAAAGTTTTGATCCGTATTTCTGGTTTACTTTGATACGGAAAGGATGAGCTCATATTTGATACCGCGTTTGGATCCAACGTATTTTTTGTTTCATATTTGAGTACAACCCAATATCCACTACACAGCGGGGAATGTATACAATGGTGTAACATATATAAGTACGTTGATATCATCACACAGTCCGGCGTGGTCGAGTGGTTAGAGCGAATGTCTCGTAATTACCAGCAGGTATGAGTGCGGCGTGGGTTCAAACCCTGCTAGCGTCACTTCAGTGTGATGTTTTTTGCAGGTCTTTTTTATAAGAAATATTTGATCCTTTTTCGGATCAAAAATTTTGATCCTTTTTTTGGGATCACTTTGATCCTTAAAGGATAAGCTCATATTTGATACCTAAAAAGGATCAAAATTGATCCTTTTTGCCTCATATTTGATACTTTCTTTCTAAGAGTGTGAATTCTTAAAAAAAGATGATTCTAGAAACGATTATAATTAAATAGTTAACAGTATATCATCATACACTCTTTAATTCATGATAAATGTTATTGTTACCTGGCAAAATATCATGTCTTTAAATCGTGCCTGGAAACTGTCAGATGAACATTTGAGGTAATAAGCTTGTTTGTTATTGGCAAATATGACATTTACTGATGATTTACAATAACATAAGTCATGATCTAAGCAAAGAGGTCATGTGTCAAACATGACAAATGTAATCACGTTTTCGAGAAAAGCGCATTTGATGGCATGATCTGCTGTCTCATGTTTCATAGCAAGTTTTTTTTTTCTTCACATCTGTAACACAATTCATGTTAAAGGAACTCAATATTTGAGCACACAATGTTCTGGATGTATTCATTACATACGACAGGCCTGTATTTTTAATGCTATTATAACTGGTTTAAGTGATAATATTTTGAACGAAGGCACTTTAATAGTTACTTACTCAGAAGAAAATCTGTGGTATTTGAAGACAAATAACATACATTAAAACACAGTAAGTGCATAAGGTGTTTTAGAATCCCATTAGTGCACAACGGGGTGGGGGGGGGGGGGGGGGGGGGTCATATGGACCCTGGATTTTGATCGCTTTTAAAAATAATGTTGTTCATACTATTTTTCGTTAAAACTGTACACAGTGTTACACCAATTCAATTATATTCTGTTTCAAAATGGCGGCCAGATTTCTAGCTCGTGTCAAATTTTCATTTTTTTTTTGAAACGTTTTCCGCAAAAATTGGTAATCTGCTTTCCTACAGGTATTTTTCAATGAAAATTGGCTCATAATAGAAGATTATAATTACAAATACATTGCTGAAATAAACATTAAAAAAAAGTTGTTTCGTTTCGGTTTTAGGGACAAAATAACATTTGAACAGCGCCATGATTTTACCTGTTTATGCTAATTATTTCAACAACGACGCGATCGATTTGAATTTACATCAAAACATGCACAACCCCTACCTTGGCAACTATATAAAACAGCTTTATTATGGTGGGTATGTGGGGCTGATCCAGGATCAGCTCCCCTGGTTATTGCAGAACCAGAAATGATGCTTGGTGTGGAATGGAGATTACTTGGGCCAGAGTGGTCAGCGAACACCTGCACCTGTAAAGTGTGCAGAGGCCGCGTGGAATTACAAATCTGGGATTATCAGTTGATAATCCAAGATTTTCAATTTCTTTTCGAAAATCTTGGATTATCAAAGTGATAATCCAAGATTTTCGGTTTGATAATCCAAGATTTTCAAAATAAGTTGAAAAACTTGGATTATCAACTGAAATCCAGGTTTTTCAACGCCAAATGTCCATTAATTTGAAAATCTTAGATTATCAGTCGATAATCAAAGTTGTTCAATGAAAATCTTGGTTTTTCAGTTAAAATGCTAAAATGCTAAGATTTTCGAGTTACTGGACATTAGGCGGGCCACAGGCTTAGTGAGCTTTAAATCCCTAGTATTTATTTATTTCATAATGCAAGAAAACAGTTGATCGTGTAGATTATAGTTATGAACTCTTGTATAAAGATAGAGCAGACTACCATGGCTTGTGATCTGATGATAGCGATGATGATAAATGTGATGTAGAGACAAATTAAACATTTAGGCATCTTGCACTTTATTCAGAGACATTATCTTTATAAAAAAATAGAACAGTTTTAGAGATCAGTAAATTTCTATGTACGATGTCATCATTTGTTGTCATTGTACGCAAATATCACATTAAACAGCTGCTTTTATACTATAATCACATAATTTCGTTTTGTCCTCATATAAGAAGTTGTAGGTCATGTATGATCCGTGTTCCAATCTATCGACAGAAAAAACAAGAATAATAGTGTTTTTCACTGTTTCCTTTCACTACTCAAAATGCAGATTTTAAGTGATTTTTTAAAAAGTCGTGAAAAACAAATGAACAGCATACAATATGGCATTACATGTAACATGAATATCAAATCACTATCATATTTAAGGAATAATTATATTAAAAGTTCACAATGCAGAGGGGAAACAAACTCATATAATTGGTGAAAATGGTATTCATTGAAGATCTGTAAACTGATCACATCTTAAAACTCAGCCAAAAAAATCTGCCCTCATAGCAAAATACTGAAAATTACAGCATCCCTTTACTTCTGATTCTGTTTTGTTCTTGTTGGTACATTTATTCAAATAGTTGGTTTCAATCGTCAAATAATCATAACACATGAGATCTAACATTTTGTTGTCTAGCGTAAATAAGTTGTTATCGAAGATTATAAATTATACAGAGAGACGCATGTGCATTAAGTAGTTTAACATTGTGCCTCGCAATGGTACAAAATTCTAATGTTCAATTGAAAAATAAGTAGATTGCAAAACAAACAAGTCATTTTCCGAATAACTGATCTTGATATAATGTGGGAAAAACTAGACCATAAAGTAATAGCAACCCCAAACATGCAGACTATTTAAAGCTAATGATCTGATGATGAATGTGGCATTTTACTGCCATAAGAAGTCGAGTCGACATATCCCTGTTTTGACAAATTTAGCAAAATTTGAAAATTACAAGGTTTTTTTTTTTTCAATCTTATTGTAACCATTGTTTTTTGAGCCAATTTGGTGTATTGTCAGTTGACAAGCAGAATTGCTTAGACCACACACGAGAAGGTTAAGAAGACTGACAAATTCACCAAAGATACAATATAGAGCAACGAATTCGTCGTGATATATCGTGAAAAATCTAAATCAACGTAGGGCCTACTCAATACTTTTTCCATATGGGATGATCCTATACATTAACTTTCTCCAAAGACCAACATTCATTAAGGAGAACTGAAAATAGATTAAAACATCTTTCAAACGACAAAAAAAATAAAAACACCTTATAGAGTAGCATTGTTTCAGTTACGTGTTAGTTTATCGTTACAATACTAACACAAATTATTATCGTGAGAAAAATAAATCGTTGGAAAAAGACTAAATAAGGGATAAGTGCAGAAAGCACAATGGAGTTAGACACATGGGTGTGTCTGTTAAAGACATTTATTTTATGTGATGATGGTTCTTAACACTTCTGTAATTAACGTTTAGCGCCAAACAGTAACATAAGAGTATAACATCAATAACATTAAAAGAGAAACACATGAGATATTAACATGTGTTAAGATTAATCATCATCAAATTTAAGACATAATGACTGCTGACACTTGTAATAATAGAGTTAGTTATCTTATAGTGTCTTCATAAAAAAAAGGAATTGAAAGATTATGGAATATTAAAATATACAGTAATCCAATTATGTTTGGCCAACTTTCATATTATTTTTGTAAGTTGCCTTAAAAGTTGCATTCTAATTGTGATATGTATATCAATCCGTTGTCAGTATGCCAGCAGGGTGTCTGATCCCAGCATTAATCCTTTAATGCTCCATTGCCATCCAAATTAGGATGGGATTGGAACATGCCATCTGCTGTACTATTATTGGTTGTCATTTTTATGAAAAACAACTCAGTATTTAATTGTTATCAGGTTTTTAAGAGTTGCACACAAATTTGTGCTTTCCACATGAAAATTACGCTTTTAATAAACAAGATAATTTTATATTTTTCAGCTGGAAATGAACAGAGGACATATTGTAAAGTGCAGTACTGGTAAAGTATCGAAAGATATCTCAAGTTTATGTTCTGGTTTTCAAGATGGCCAGATTCCAAAAAAATGTTCTCATATCAAATATATTACATAATAAGAACATATGAGACTTTATGCCTGTTAATGCTTCATTATGTTTGAGGAATGAAATGGGGTAAAGTCATATAATCCATATCATAATCATTTTCTTTTCCTAGATATTTATATGTAGAAAACGTTGTGGTCCATGTAGCTACATACCTTTAACTTCCAAGTCTGTGTTTAGTTTCAAAGGAAAATTGGTTTTCTATCTTCAAGGATCAAGAAGATAGAGGTCAAAACTAAGAAACGAATGTGAATATCAAATGGAACAAAGTGAGACAGCGTGTACATGTACCAATAACAGTAGCAATTCCAATTTAGTCTGCTTGGATTCACTTCAGAAAAAAATAAATTGTGTCTCGCTGCAGAAAAGGTTCAGTAAATTGTATATAATACATAAACCAATTGTAAGAATGTAATATCTGTTGAAAGATGGATATACATAAGTAGGTCGCAAAACAACTCATTTTTCAAGTAATTACGTGCGAATCACCAGTCCAGAAAACAATATCGGCCTGAATCATATAGACTATTCAAAGATAATGATCTATGACAATGAAAGTGTACATTGTTGTATGAATAAAGTATTATTTTTTCATAACTCGATGAAACTTGGGACTTGGAAGTTCTTTTCAAAGCTAGATAACTAGAAACTCATCCTTTTTGAAAAATGATGAAAACATACACAATCCCAGGTACGTTATAAATGTAAAGCTAGATAAATCTCTGTAGTGATTAGGCTAGAAATGTTTGAAATAGGTACATTTCATTTAGAATGACTCGTATAATTTTACACCATGATAAAAAAATCTGAATGAAATGAAAAAAATGACTAAGAATGTTTCTGGCTTTACATACGTCAAGAAAAGTTATAGAATTTTAATTTAACCGTTTACTCTTTTTACATCCAAAAAAAATCAAGCTGTTACTATTGCGATATTAGCAACAACAACAACACTTATTTAATTATTCATCGTATATAATTGTGTTAAGTTCAAGCTAATTTATTTATTGGGTTGAAAATATATTAATTTTCTAATTATAATTGATCACACGTAATTAACATTTGCCATTTTACAGTTATTTATATATATGTGAGCTGCTCTGGCAAAATGAGAAGAAAGTCGCAAATCTGCATTTTGAATAAATGGGATCTAAAAGTAAAAATAAGGTTAAAGTCAAATTTCGTTTTTTTGACATAAACTTCATACATAAGTGTTTATCTATACCTCAAGTTTTGAAGGTCAACTTTGCTGGGAAGTGCAATTAGTCATGGTTAATTGATTGCATTGTGTTATTTAACACTGTAGTAATCAGTATCTGTGAAATCGATTTGTAGCTAAGTTTTAATGCAATATATTCAGTGGACTGCTTTGGATTTCGATCTCTAAATCAAGAATAGAGAAAGAAAGTGTGACACATTATATATCATTTAAAAGCTGAGATTACAGAGAATTAACATATGTCATAAACTCAATTTTGAAATTTGCGACTTTCCTCTCATTTTGCCAGAGCACCCCTCATATTAAAACAAACTCAATCGAAACATATGAAAGATTGAAATGCAGGCAATATGTATGACTGATTATCTTCTACTCATTATAATTTCATATTGCTGGTGGAAGAAATTGCGCTGCGTTCTTATTGTGTCTCATGCCTGCTAATTCGATTTGTTGCTCATATCTATGATGATCATAAACCCTTTTATGATATATTGATATGCAATGTATTGGAACATGGCATCTGAAGTATCATTATTAGTCGTTGCCTGGTTGCCATGTTTATAAACATTAGCCTGTATTAATTTAACAAACTAATTAAAAATAACATTTGCGATATTAACTTATGTTCTACGGCAGAAATATAAGTTATTTTAAATATGCAAATAACGTGCAAATAAATGGTACCTTAATATAATACTTATTATATAGGTCTAAAGAATTCATCTTTGGATGTTAAAGTAACAGTCAGTGCTAATAGGTAAATTGGCTTTTACTTTATATTTTTGGTCTGGATAGTTACTTCAGGTCATTTACATGTACATGTATATGATGGAAGAAACAACCCTGATATGCAAGTTCTCTCATTAACACACAACTACTCCATTTTGCACTTCAAGTGAGTCACTTGCTGTAACCTAAACCTTTACCTCAATTCATTACCAACAAAAATAAACATATATATCTGAAGTAATATCAGTCAGTGCTACTTGGCAATAACGACTAATTGATTCTAAGTAACATGCAACAGAATTGTGCGGGGATGTATTTTACAGAGCACAGCTGTTGCTTGCAAAACATGCCACTTTCCATAACCATTGAAACTTATCTAGATGGTTTTTATTATTGTTTACATTTGTATAACACTTTTATATAATATACTGCTTGATTAAATTTAAAATATACCTTTATGTACAGGGTACGTCAAATTAAAGTATAATCAAGGGAGGATTTTTTTTTAAAGGAAATCTCTTTTGTTTTTATCAACTGAAATTACATTTGATAAATAGCAAATTTAATCAGCTTTCATGAGAATTTTAGTTTGTTGAAATTGAGCAATGCATTCAAAAGTTATAGCCGTTTAAGTATAGGTACCAAATTTTAATTTCGAACAAATTTGCTTCAACATGAACTCTTTACTGTGCAGCAGTGGGTAATAACTTATAAATTGTACATTGATGAACTTGATGCATGCAGCATTCAAAATTGAGCAGAGATACTAAAGAAGATTCAGTGATGCAGATCAAAGTACTGATGGTCAATTCAGATGTCAGTGCACAGTCTTGACAATCAATGTCAGGAGATAAATCATGGCGCAACAATGTAGCAACCGGCACTGGTATTTTTTTGCAATTAAGTATCATCAGACTCATAGGCCAGTTAAGGATTGTTTTGTCTACAGTTTAACGAATGTCAACCAGGTCCCATCACCTCAAGCTATTTAATATTGTTTATGAGCTGAAGACCACGCAACTCTTCGTCACAGAAACAAAAAAGGCTCTGGAAGATCCTAATCCGGATTATTCAACAAAACAACAACAGAATTTGAAGGGTTTTTTTTGAGAGATCTGAGCTTTACCTCAAGAGTCAACTTGCCCACTACCCGATATTTCACAGACCACATTCAACAGCCTATTGTTTTCTTGTTATTTTATTTCCATAGGCGTTCCTATCATAACAATTGAAAGAGTCAACAGCATTTTTTACCAGTACGCACGTTAACTAAATGACTATAACTTAGAACGCTTTGTCCGATTTCGATTTCAACAAAATGAATTTTCTATGAAAGCTTATGAAATATGACATCTCAAACAGGAACAATTTTGCAAACGAATAAAAGCAACTAGTTATATAAAATCGTTGATTAGAATACATTTATTTTGACTCACCCTGTATAACGAATGTACACAAGAATAGCAAAAACAAGTTATTTTCATTTCAGTGATCATAATTTACATGTAACTGTAGACGATGTATATAACTGATCAGACGATGATTGTTTTTTAGAAAAATCAGCCCTCAGTTACTGCACAGTTAAGTTTATTTTCCTGATTTTTTTCTTTACTTAAATTTATGTTAGCAGTGTTCGAATCAGCATATACCATTCACCTAACACAGACAAATATATTGGAAAACAATCCAAATTGTACATTATTTTCATATGATTTTAATTTATCTTTTTATGATTTGTGAAACTACAAAATAAAGGTCGGTATTGAATGCGATAACTCTTATTAGCGGAGAATGGGGACCGTTTTCTGACCCAACATTAAATTGCAAATATTAAGTAATTGGTATCTTTTAAACATTTAAATAAGTATAATATACTAATGTAACTTATATCATTCTCTCTGCAAAACAGGTTTTTTATGTTCTTTAATAATATCAATTGTGAAAAAACACATTTACAAATTAATATTCATGACCCAAAAATGCACGTATTTCAGGTCATTTTATAGTCATGTGACAATATGGACGAAGGCAAATGTCGATAATAACAAAATGTTTTCTTTATCAAAATGAATTAAATGAAAAATCATTTAATCAATCCGAATCAATATCTAATGCCAGTGTCATTGATGTGGTGTTATAATTATATGTAATACAGTGCAATAACCGAACATACTTGTGGTTTATGTAAAAGGTCTGTTGCTTTTTAGATTCAAAATGATCCTTGTGAAAATGTATCAAAAGTGGTCTTTAAAGGAGCAAATTAAAACGTTCCAAGAAAACTACTCATAGTATACGATAAGTTATAATATAATATGAACTTATATTACTAGTATACAAATATATACTGACTTGAAGATCTCTGGTTCAAACTATGGGCCTGAAGTGACTAAAATAGCTAGAATTTAGTCACTGAAGGACCATAGTTTTAATCCAGAGATCTGAAAAATGTCAGTATATATTTGTTTTATATAATGTATTAATAAATTTCTAAAAT
>JXSR01S014570.1:90226-109787 GCA_000969725.1 Ophiothrix spiculata | reverse complement strand
TCAGTTGCACTGCAAACATACCTGGACTAAATACTCCTGAAAGAGAAGAAAAAAATGGAAATCAGAGGAAAAAACATAAAAAACAAGAAAGAAAAAAAAAAAGGGCTTCTAAGGCAAAAGAGGGGAAAAAACATAAAAATAAGATGAAAAATAAGAAGGGAAAAAAAGGACTTCTAGTATTGGTATCCTTCACTATCTCCAAAGCCCTTTCGCCTCGAATCGAGGCTACTTCCGAAGTTGGTTTATAACCATGGCCGAACATGATGCAGTGTTATAAGTTTAATTATTCTTTTGATAGATTTGGATAACCAACACGTCACAATTTTTTGCCTGCTTCAAATGCATTTTTCATGACAACATAAAATTACTTTCATATAATTTAACAGTTTATTTGTGATATTCTAAAGTAGAATATAATCAAATAGTGATTGCAGTTTCAGTTATCAAACGTAGAGACTTTTCAAAACAGGAGCTGTTGTACACATTTTTTGCGTTTTTGGTAACTATAACCATCTTCTTAAACAAGTCAACGAACTTGTGAAAAGTGGAAATGTTAATGTTGTACAATGTACAATACACCTCAATTCAGGTAACATAGATTCCATTTGAAGGCAATCAGTGTAAATTCCCCTTGGCGAATTTTATTAACGTGGTGTGAGTGTTTACTAAGTACTAATGTTTCTACATTCCTATGATTTTCTATTTCAACTCCACGGCACTTGAAGCATATTGTGTGTTTGAAGTTGCAGGCACAACTATATTGAAATCAGCGAATATATAATAGGTGTGTACATTTGGGATTTCAAGTTAAATAGTGATTATCAATCAAAGGTAAAACGTGTACCGTTTTTGATCTGGCCCGTACTTAAATAAGAAGGAAATGACTTCCTTTAAATACTAATAGTCATTCCAAGACGTCTCTGTAAATTGACAAATCAAATAATCTTATCCAGATTTCTTACATGTCAATTGAGCCCATGTTGGTATATGTTGGTATTCCATACGAGTATGTTACCTCAAAGTCGAGAATTGTTATCATTGAGAAACAAGATCGCCACAAGTTGTGCTTGTGAGCTCGAGTACTTGCATTTGCATATGATGAGACACATTTTCATCTGAAACTCAAAAACGGAACTTAATTCAGCCATGAAATTTTACATGGATTATGGGAAAATATGAGCAATATTTTGGTACCAAAATCTCATAACGTTTGAAAACAAAGTTGAAGCAATCGGACCATGCTCCTGTAAAGGTAAAACTTGTACGGTGTTTGATCTGGCATGGCCCGCACCGTATAAGAAGAAAGTGACTCGCATATAAATAGTGATTTCAAGATGTCTTTGTAAATTGTCCAATCAGATTTTTAAGATGTTTATTTAGCCAATGTTGGTTTTGTTGCTATTCCTTCATAGAGTGATCATGGTGAAACCTGTTCATATACACATAAAAAACGTAAAATGGAAGTGGTCTATGCATACATTTACAGCTGGCTATCCAGGTTGGTACTTTTGTATGAGCTTGGAAGAGACCATGAGTTCATCATGGATCAAATGGCATGTGTCCGTCACGGACCAACCGAGGTAAACAAACAAACAAACAAAATGTAAGAAACAACACATTATGCCAATGTTGGTATAAGGAGAAACGTTCAGGTTGCGTATATTATTAAAATCTGTTATCATGGTTATTATAAGGCTAACCCATTGAGATCGAATTTTACCCTTTTTTATTGAATGAAGTATCATGCATGAAAGCTGAACTTGATAAGTGAAGCATGCGCAGTCATTTATTCCATATTTTCAGAAAAGTCGAGTCATTGGAAATGTCAAAATAATAAATTATTGAATTTGAAATCATTGTATTCAATTGCATTAATAATTGCCCGAATCTCCAGGTATCACTTTTTACTAGACACTACATGGGCACGATTATTCATCCCTCATTTTTGAATAAATCTGTTATTTTGGTTCCGCATTGTTTACATAATGAAGTGGATATGCAATCAATTATATGTATTATCAATTCCTCATTTATATATGCGCATTAAAATTACCGGCGGAGATGAGAAGATGAATTTTACATTTTCCGTTACATTTACATGATTGTACTACCATTTAAAACAATTTTGCAGGTTCAATTATATATATCACACCAATGTCAATGAAGCAGTGCTACGTCATAAGCCTGCCTAGCTTGTAACCACGAATGAATGATATGGAATTCCGTTATTTAACAATATATACAAACAGAACAGAGTGAAGCTTTTAACTAATTATCTTTAACAACAGACTATATTAACTGAAGAGTTTTATAATTTTCCAAGCTTTTAGCTAATATGTCTTTCTTTCCCTCCATTTCATATAAGTGCTAAATAATTGAAATATATCAATAAAATTGCAACTAAAACATGTTTTGTTCTTGTTTTGATTGTCTTTCTGTTTCTTTCTCTGATCGTTTTTGTTACATCATATTGATATGTGTATTTTACCAGTTACAGGGAATTACTACATGACTTAAAACTTTCAAAGTAAAAATAATATATATCAAAAATTGTTGTCTTGATAACAAAATAACTTACAACATTGTAAGTTATTTTGTTATCAAGACAACCATTCTTTAAGATATTTTTGTTGGTTTAATTTAAATTTAAATTCAAATTTTAAATTTTATTCAGTTAAAGTTCTTGATCCTTTTTGTTTATCTTTGTCAAATTAACAGAATTCCAAATCACGGTTAAGGATTCCAACAAAGTGGGTTACACCGTTCAAAATCTAAATTTTCCATTTTGTTTTTCACCAAAGTTATAAATAGGCCTATATGTATATAGTTACAATACATTGTGATTAGACCAACTAAAGTTTGAATGCTAAATAATAGATGAAGTGAAATGTTTAATCACCGTGCTAAAACTTTAACTTATAGCAATTCTTAAATTAACCTATGTACCATTTTACTTTATCATTTAAGCCCAGTCATTAACTTCAAGTCAGGGACAAAGGAAATACCAGTTTAATATGTTCTTCAAGAATTAATCAGGGTGAATAATCTTTAAGTTCAGGAGAGGGCAAAGAAACATACACCATTTCCCAATGAAGCTTTGCTAAGCTCGATACACAGAATTGACCCAATTATTTTGTATTGCTTTAAAATGATGAATTATCAATATAGACACAAATTGGTTCTTAGAAAATATTTGTACGGGGATGCTCAAAGAAGACTTCCGAATTTGACCATTTCTATACCTCGAAAAGCGTGGTTTTGCGACTCACCTCTATACCATTTTTCTAGAAAAAACCCCAATTAAGGGTAAATTGGGTGCATTTTTGGCAAAATTTTCTACAATATAGGCCTACCCGATTTGTAATTGGGTAGGCATGTGGGCGCATTGGTTCTGTGACGTAAACCTCGGGGTAAACCTACCCATCAATATACCAAAAATTACGAAAATGCACCAAAAAACCTTTGAGAATCCACGTTTACCATTTGTTAGTAAGACACCGGGGGGGGGGGGATACGTGTTAGACTAAGTCTACTTTATGGTTACATCGACAATTCAAAGGTTAGGGATTTCGGTTAGAATTGGTTTGGGGGTTAAGGTGTAAGTTAAGTATTACTATCAGTTAAATACTACTTGAACACCTTCAATAAATTTAGATCAGTATTCTGATAATCACGTGATAACCTAAATAAGATTATATGTTTGAATAAATTTGTTTACCTTGACCATGCTAACAATTATACTATGTTTGCAATTTAGTAACTTGTTTGCCAAATGGAATTAAACAATTTGTGAATTGAGATACAATGATTGAATCATACTTCCGAAGTTGGTTTAGAACCATGGCCGAACATGATGCAGTGTTATAAGTTTAATTATTCTTTTGATAGATTTGGATAACCAACACGTCACAATTTTATGCCTGCTTCAAATGCATTTTTCATGACAATATAAAATTACTTTCATATAATTTAACAGCTTATTTGCGAAATTCAGAAGTGCAATATAATCTAACAATGATTGCAGTTTCAGTTATCATACGCATATAAAGACTTATCAGAACAGGAGCTGTTGTACACATGTTCTTGCGTTTTTGTTAACAATAACCACCTTGTTAAACAAGTCAACGAACTTGTGAAAAGTGGAAATTTGTATCCATATTATAAATTGAATGTCAATGTTGTACAATACACCACCTTCTCCATTCAGGAAACATAGATTCCATTTGAAGGCAATCAGTGTAAAATTCCCTTTAGCGAATTTTATTAACATGGTGTGAGTGTTTACTAAGTACTAATGTTTCTACATTCCTATGATTTTCTACTTCAACTCCACGGCACTTGAAGCATATTGTGTGTTTGAAGTTGCAGGCGCAACTATATTGAAATCAGCGAATATATAATAGGTGTATACATTTGGGATTTCAAGTTAAATAGTGATTATCAATCAAAGGTAAAACGTGTACCGTTTTTGATCTGGCCCGTACTTAAATAAGAAGGAAATGACTTACTTTAAATCATCATTCCAAGACGAATTTTTAATTTGACAAATCAAATAATCTTATCCAGATTTCTTACATGTCAATTGAGCCCATGTTGTTATATGTTGGTATTCCATACGAGTATGTTATCTCAAAGTCGAGAATTGTTAACATAGAGAAACAAGATCGCCACAATTTGTGCTTGTGAGCTTGAGTATTTGAATTTGCATTTCATCTGAAACTCAAAAACCATGACATTTTACATGGATTATGATAAAAATATGAGCAATATTTTGATACCAAAATCTCATAAAGTTGAAGCAATCAGACCATACTCCTTTAAAGGTAGAACGTGTCAGTACTGTATTTGATCTGGCACCGAATAAGGAGAAAGTGACTCGCATATAAATAGTCATTTCAAGATGTCTTTGTAAATGGAAAATCAGAATAATCTTATCTATATTTCTAAGATGTTAATTTAGCCAATGTTGTGTTTTGTTGCTATTCCTTCATAGAGTGGTCATAGTGAAACTTGTTCATGTACTTATAAAAACCGTAAAATAGAAGTGGTTTAAATGCACACATTTACAGTTGCCTACATTATGAATTTCAAAGTGTAAGAAACACCATTTAAGTATAACTTATTAAAATCTGTAATCATGGTTATTATAAGACTAACCCATTGAGATCGAATTTGTACCCTTTGTTAAGGGAATGAAGTATGCATGAAAGCTGAACTTGATTAGTGAAGCATGCGCAGTCATTTATTCCATATTTTCAGAAAAGTCGAGTCATTGGAAATGTCAAAATAATAAATTATTGAATTTGAAATCATTGTATTCAATTGCATTAATAATTACCCGAATCCCCAGGTATCACCTTCTACTAGGCACTACATGGGCACGATTATTCATCCCTCACTTTTGAATAAATCTGTTAATTTTGGTTTCGCATTGTTTACATAATGAAGTGGATATGCAATCAATTATATGTATTATCAATTCCTCATTTATATATGCGCATTAAAATTACCGGCGGAGATGAGAAGATGAATTTTACATTTTCCGTTACATTTTACATGTACTACCATTTAAAACAATTGTGCAGGTTCAATTATATATATATATCACACCAATGCCAATGAATCAGTGCTACGTCATAAGCCTGCCTAGCTTGTAACCACGAATGAATGATATGGAATGCCGTTATTTAATAATAATACAAACAGAACAGAGTGAAGCTTTTAACTAATTATCTTTAACAACAGACTATATTAACTGAAGAGTTTTATAATTTTCCAAGCTTTTAGCTAATATTTCTTTCTTTCCCTCCATTTCATACAAGTGCTAAATAATTGAAATATATCAATAAAATTGCAACTAAAACATGTTTTGTTCTTGTTTTGATTGTCTTTCTGTTTCTTTCTCTGATCGTTTTTGTTACATCATATTGATATGTGTATTTTACCAATTACTTGGAATTACTGCATGAAACAAAAATATTTAAAAAATTGTTGTCTTGATAACAAATTAACTTACAACAACTTTTTAATATATTTTTTGTTGGTTTAATTTAAATTTAAATTCAAATTTTAAATTTTATTTAATTAAAGACCTTGATCCTTTTTTGTTTATTTTTTGTCAAATTAACATAATTCAAAATCACGGTTAAGAATTTCAACAGAGTGGGTTACACCGTTCAAAATCTAAATTTTCCATTTTGTTTTTGACCAAAGTTATAAATAGGCCTACATGTATATAGTTACAATACATTGTGATTAGGCCAACTAAAGTTTGAATGCTAAATAATAGTTGAAGTGAAATGTTTAATCACCGTGCTATAACTTTAATTTATAGCAATTCTTATATTAACCTATGTACCATTTTACCTTATCATTTAAGCCCAGTCATTAACGTCAACTCAGGGACAAAGGAAGTACAAGTTTAATATGTTCTTCAAGAATTAATCAGGGTGAATAATCTTTAAGTTCAGGAGAGGGCAAAGAAACATACACCCTTTCCCAATGAAGCTTTGCTAAGCTCGATACACAGAATTGACCCATTTATTTTTTATTGCTTTAAAATGACGAGATATCAACACAGAGACAATTTGGTTCTTGGACAATATTTGTACGGGGATGCTCAAAGTAGACTTCAGAAATTGACCATTTCCAATACCTCGAAAAGCGTGATTTTGCCACTCACCTCTATACCATTTTTTCTAGAAAAACACCCAATTTAGGGTATATTGGGTGCTTTTTTGGCAACATTTTCAAAAATATACCCGATTTTGCAAATTGGGCGCATGACGTAAACCTCAGGGAAAACCTACCCAACCAAATACCAAAAAATTACAAAAATGCATCTAAAAATCTATGAGAATCCCCGTATCCCATTTGTTAATAAGACCCCCGGTGGAGGGGTTAAATGCGTGTTTGACTAAGTGTACTTTAGATTACATCCCCAATTCAAAGGTTTGTGGACTTCGGTTAGAATTGGTATGGAGGTTAAGGAGTAGGCCAAAGTATTAGGGTTAGGGTCAAGTTTTGGTGCAACATAAAGCAGAAAGAAATTGTTCCCGTTGCAAAATAACTTAAGCCATGATGTTAGTTTTGATGCAATATTAAAGCAGGAAGAATTTTTTTCGGATACCAAAATAATTTGTGCATGTTTCATAGAGATTTTGTTCATAACCTTTGATCGCAATTAAGTTCAATACTACCTGAACATCTTCAATAAATTTAGATCAGTATTCTGATAATTAAGTGATAACCTAAATAAGATTATATGTTTGAATAAATTTGTTTACCTTGACCATCATAACAAATAATATACTTTGCGTGCAATAGACATATATAGTTACTTGTTTTCCAAATGAAATTTGTGAATTCAGTTGCACTGATTGAACCATACTTCCGAAGTTGGTTTATAACCATGGCCGAACATGATGCAGTGTTATAAGTTGAATTATTCTTGATGGATTTGGATAACCAACATGTCACAATTTGCTAGCATGTTTCAAATGAAAATGCATCTTTCATGATTACGTAAAGACTTATCAAAATGTGTGCTGTACATTAATATTCTTGCATTTTTATTTTTCAAAATAACCATTTTGTTAAACAAGTCATCGAACTTTGTAATACTAATGAAAGGTGGAAATCTCTCCCCACTTATATCCACATTATGGATTCAATGTTAATATTGTACAATACACCTCCATTCAGGAATGATTCCATTTGAAGGCAATCAGTGTAAATTCCCCTTGGCGAATTTTATTAACGTGGTGTGAGTGTTTATTAAGTACTAATGTTTCTACATTCCTGTGATTTTCTACTTCAACTCCACGGCACTTGAAGCATATTGTGTGTTTGAAGTTGCAGGCGCAAATATATTGAAATCAGCGAATATATAAAAGGTGTATACATTTGGGATTTCTTAAATAGTGATGATCAATTAAAGGTAAAACGTGTACCGTTTTTGATCTGGCCCGTACTTAAATAAGAAGGAAATGACTTACTTTAAATAGTCATTCCAAGACGTCTTTGTAAATTGACAAATCAAATAATCTTATCCAGATTTCTTACATGTCAATTGAGCCCATATTGGTACGGTAAATGTTGGTATTCCGAACGAAGAGTATGTTATCTCAAAAGTTGAGAATTGTTATCATAGAGATCGCCACAATTTGTGCTTGTGAGCTCGAGTACTATGTTCTGCATAAGATATAGACCTAGTTGATATAAGAGGGGACATGTCGGGGATATGAGATAGTCTACAATATGGTTGCTATAGCCACCATCCGCGTCTAACATCTAAAGTGTGAATCCTCAGAGTTCGTACATTACGCTCTAAAAGTTCCCAAATACATTAAAACTTTCAACATAATCACAAAGACGACTTAACAATTCTAGATTAGTTAAATGCAATGTGCAAGCCACTTTCCAAAATCCAAATAAAAGTCATTCATTATAATATTATACACAAATTACCAATAATTTAAAAGCAAAACATATATATAACGCATGAAAGTATAACTGAGTATGATAACTAATGAGTAAAACAATGGATGACGTTTGGTACCAATAAGGATCTTCATCCGCATTCGCTCTCTCAAGAGTCATACCTCCTCTCGACCGAAAATGTTCTTATTATAGTGTGAGCGATCTTTCGTACTCAGGCTCTTGTTCTACACTTACACACTAACCAATTTATTTTTACCCACAATAGCAGAAATCATGATCATGATGATAACGAATCATTCATGAAAAAAAATGAAAAGAGAACATATTAAAGTATATCATTACAAAATATGGAAATTGGTTTACTTCAATTAAGGAAGGAAGTTACTATGTGGTTACAGGGTAACATGATACACCATGCAAACCACCGGTCCAAACCATTCATATTCTTTATTTATGCAGTGTAAGAAAGCCTGAAAACTGTACCAATGTCTGTCAAATATCCGAGACGAAACCTAATAAGTTTTCAATTACATAACGAATGTTCGTTAGGATTTATTTAATATAACTATACTTAATTTAGAGATGACTTTTAGTTATGTAATTGTAGACCTATGTGTTTCCAAATTTCCGACTCCCATTTAGTTAACAATCTGTCTTGACATTTAGATTTCCGTAGATATAATGTCTGTCTGGACAGAATTGTGATATGTGACATAAAAACATAACGTGGAGATATCCGATATATACTGTTACTACTTTAATACATCCTGGTTACATAATTCAGAATTTTGTTAGACTCAAACAAGCCATCAATCAACAAATCAAGTGATTCTAATTTGTCAGCAAATACAAATGGCATGCAACTTTTCTATATTTAACCCTAAATCGCTTCGAATGTCTGTGCCTATAATCTACATTTTGGCAAATATACAACTTTCCAACGTATGTTTTCTGAATTATATGGATGAATTCTCATTAAAAGAGAAAACTCAAAAATCCCTCTCAATATTTACTCTATATAAGACTCATCTAAAATTTAGAGTTATTTTTTTCAAAGTGTAACTTTCACTTTTTAATATTAAGACAGTGATTTTTAAACTTTTGGTTGACATTTTAAACAAGGCGAGAATGGTGATTACGTTGAATAAATATTTGATACTTGTGACACAATTTCTTGAGTTAAAACAACAAAATCAAGTCACGTTGTTCAGATCTCCCTCCCACGGATCTATCAGACCCAGACTGTACATGATACCATGCTATATACACCCAAGAGGACATATTCAAAGAAACATTTTTAGATGCCTTTGAACACAAGAGAGATTTAGATCTTTTTAATTTAAAAGGTTTTGAGGATATCGTAGCATGTTTTCTTTTAGTTTCCGCATTAAAAAGCATCATAATGAATTATAATTTGCTTAATATTGAGGTCTACGAAAAGTTAGAATAATTATATGACCCGACTATCATTAGTATAGTAACTTATTAATCCGTACCTGATTGTTCCAAGTCGAGAATAAGGGCTAAAAAAACATGTTGAAGTCTGTTAGTAGACCGTATGGACAACCTATCATGTTTGCTGTTTTAAGAACATCACCAGGACAGTGGGCTTTATCATGGGGATCTGGGCCCATATTCATGAAACACCGCTAACTCTACTTGGCTGCTAACCTATTGTATTTTGACAGGTAGACAAAAGAGTTAGCAGCCAACTAGAGGTAGCGATGTTTCATGAATATGGGCCCAGATCACCAGGTCAGAGAGTAATCCCATTACTACTAGTAATAGGCGACAGTATCAGTAGATGGAAAAGTTGAAGCTTAGATCACTCCGAGAAGGGGTGGGGGGGCAATCAAATATGAAATGGGTGGGGGTGGGGGCAATCAATTATGAAATGGATACGGGTGTAATAGGCTGAGGCATTCGGTGGGAGCACATGGCTCGAAACATCTATTATAACACCTATAATAGGGGTCAGGGGTGAGAGCATGATTTTTGGCAATCGATGAGAGAAAAAAAACAAAAATATGAGGGTTCATTGGTCCAAAGTATACTTTGATTGGTCAAAAAATGAAGGGTCAGCATGATTTTGTCAACCAGTGAGAGAAAAATATAACAATATATGGGGTCGTTGGTAGAGAGCACATACAAAATGTAATTTGTAATAAAAAAGGGTTTTTTGGGTGACAGCGACGTTGAAAAAGGGGGTCTTTTAAGGCTGGGGTAGACCTTCAAATGGCATAAACCGTTTTTGTACTCTAACTTTCAAACTAATTGCATAAACTATATAAAAGTATACATTTTTAGAAGCGGATTTTTACCCTGAACATGATGATGATATCAGTTTTTGACCAAAAATGTCATCATCTAGGAACGGTTTTCTCAAATTTTTGATTTCTATCTTATTTTTTGAAATAATGCCAAAAATAGGCCAAAAATTGCCATTTTGGTGGCAGCGGTGGGATTTTATGACCTATTTTTGGAATTTTTCAAAAAATAAGAAAAAAATCAAAAATTTGAGAAAACCGTTCCTAGAACTTTGTTTCTAAATTCCAAAAATCAAAAAAGTTCAAAATTTCATGAATGCAAATTTTAGTTAGGCTTTCCAGAAATTTTGGGGCAAAAAATACGGTTTTTGGCATTTTTTGCCAAAATTGATATTTTTGGTCAAAAACTGATATCATCATCATGTTCAAGGTAAAAATCTGCTTCTAAAAATGTATACGTTTATATGGTTTTTGTAATTAGTTTGAGAGTTAGAGTACAAAAACAGTTCATGCTAGTTGAAGGTCTACCCCAGCCTTAAGCCTTATAGGGCTACCCGTCGCCTCCAGAATGGTACTGCCTCCCCCCCCCCCCCGGGGCTCCGAGATAAACTTTCTCCAGCAAACTGCTACTTCCATGATTCAAGTCAACTTAATTGTTATAAGGGGTAAAGGCTTGAACATACTGGGTCATACTAAACATTATAGATTGGTGTAATTGGCTTTATGTTTTTCAAAATCTCAAAACCGACATTAAGGTTTAAATGTCTATGTGAGCAGAACTGTGCAAGTGAGTGTGAAATGTGGTATTATAAAATAGATGAGAGACCCGGTTCTCGACCTTTGATAGGATTTAAATATTATGTATGGGTTACTAAGAATGATTATAGGAAAGATAATACTTTTTTTGTTGTGAACTGAAGAACTTTCTACAGATTCATACAAAATGCAATGTTGATGGTAATTTGTGAGCAAGTAAAATAGCAGTATATATTTAGGCCTAAATCGATTTGAATGCCTGCACCTACACTCTTGCAATGTAAAAACTTTTAACCATGAAATGTTTACATGGATCAACAGAGGATTTAAATAATAAAGCTCAAAAACCACCCAATTTGGTGTACCCCTTCCCCGTGCATATAATTCAATCACACCATATTGTATATATTTCTGGTTAGATGGTTTTAATAGACATGTTAAAATGCATGTTTAAATTTCAGAACGTCAATTTATGGCAATCATTATCGCCTAACATGTATCACAACTAGGCCTACAAATGCGTGTGAACACATTGGAATTTGTCAAAACAATTTATATTAACCATTTAAAGAGCTACTTTCTGTTTATTTATATTATATTTGAATATATCATTTTGAAAAACATTTAATAAATCAGAAAGCATTTCCTGGAGCTGATGTTTGTTCATTTTACTTTATTTGAATCAATCGTTCAATTACTTTCAGGACATGTTGGAGTTCAACTTTATGTTTTACTGGTTGTTTTGAGATCATAGGCAAAGTTCAAGTTAATCTTTTAGACCTTAAATAGCTCGAATTTGGAATTCAGACGCTTGCTATCCTGGAAATTCCATGAATTCAAAAGTTCAGTTGGTCAAAAATGCAAAACGTGTTCAATACTCTAACCATTGACAAGTAACTGTATGATGCCCCTGATATGCATACTGTGCCTTAAAAATTTAGAAATTTTATTTCTGAGGCATGTAAACATTTAATTTGAATGATGGGCCATGAGTATTTGGGCCAGTTGGCCAGTTCGTAACATACAGGCTTTACCGGAAAGCGGCAAAAACTAGCTTTAGCCAGCTAATAACCAACCCTGTTCCCCGTGCATATCGACATACCATGTTGAAGCCGTGTTAAAATGTGTGTTTGAAATTGCATTTCAAAGAGTCGATTTATTGCAACCATATGTATAACATCATAGGCTTTTTTGCGTAGATATAGGCCTATTTCAAATTGTATTTCGGGATCAGTTGAAAAATATTTATATTCAATACTTTCAAAAGTGTTTACTATGGAATTTGACTTATAAAATTAACCAGGTTAATTTAATTAAATATAGTCGGTTGAATTATTTTTAATCAATTCGAAATATACACATGATTCAGCAAGCTTTAAATGTACTGTTCAACGTTGAAGCTCTGCTCTATTATGATGAGGTTTTGAAATCAAGATAGATATAAGTTGATCTTAGTAAGCAACAGCTTAAACTGTTAACTTTATTTCCGAATTAGATTGCAGACAAATACTGTCCTGGAAATTCCATGAATTAAAAGTTCACTTGGTCAAAAATTAGAAACATGTCGTACTATATTAATCATCAGTGTTTTGATAATTTGAAAAACAATCCAAATATAGTTATATCGTGTTACTCCTATAGCCTAATAGATATGTTCTTTTCGGTTACTGTTTTACTCCGATGTAGCCCTTTTAGCTATGTGAATTTTGCTAAAAAAAAACTTTTATTCCAACATTTGAACGTTTCCGATTCATTGTACTAAGAAACCAGTTCAAGAAAAAAAACCTTTTATTATAAAATCTGAGATAACATCATAAATTGTAACCAACTACAATTATGGAAACTTTGTGTTGGTACACGGGGGTATATTTCAAGCTAATTTGTCTTCTAACTTTGGCTGAATTTGGACGATCATTTTCTTAGAAAGTTGTATGTTCAGGTTTAACCCTTTACAAAATCATATCATGCTAAGAGGTATAACAAATGATTTGATTACATGGTATCTGTCAACATTGTACTAGGGGAATTGGGGAGTAAATTTAAACATGACCAACTTAGTATCTCAACACAGATTTCCATGATTGTAGCTTTCGGACTCTCCTGTAAAACAATCCGAGCTCCTGCTATTTTTCCTGATTTCCCAAATATAAAAATATCCATAGCCTTTTATAGGCCTACATATTTATAACATTTGTCTCTGTAGAGTGCACTTATGAAGAATCTATAGGCCTCATTATAGATAATGAAGCAGGAAGAAGGCAATGTCAAGTAACAAGTCGTTGATCTTTTAAAGGCTGAATACGAAAATAAACATGTTACCTGTCCCTGTCCTCTTTTTTTAAGATGTTTCAATTTCAATCATGTTCATTCTAAATTTAATTAGAGGATATTTCTAAGAAGGTGAAACTTACTCTACAGCCTTGCATTGTCGTTTTTTAACATACAGGCTTTTAACGGAAAGCGGCAAAAACTAGCTTTAACCAGCTAAAAACCAACCCTGTTCCCCGCCCGTGCATATCGATATACCATGTTGAAGCCGTGTTAAAATGTGTGTTTGAAATATTGCAACCATATGTATCACATTATAGGCTTTTTTGCGTAGATATAGGCCTATTTCAAATTTTATTTCGAGATCAGTTGAAAAACACTTACAATCAATACTTTCGCAATTATTTACTATGAATTTGACATATAAAATTAACCAAGTTAATTTAATTAAATATAGTCGGTTGAATTATTTTAAATCAATTCGAAATATACAAATGATTCAGCAAGCTTTAATGTACTGTTCAACGTTCAAGCTCTGCACTATTACGATGAGGTTTTGAAATCAAGATAGATATAAGTTGATCCTAGTAAGCAACAGCTTAAACTGATAAATTTATTTCCGAATTAGGTTTCAGACACTTTACTGTCCTGGAAATTCCAAGAATTAAAAGTTCACTTGGTCAAAAATTAGAAACATGTCGTACTTTATTAATCATCAGTGTTTTTATAATTGGAAAAACAATCCAAATATAGTTATATCGTGTTTCTCCTAGCCTAGTAAATATTTTCTTTTCGGTTACTGTTTTATTCCGAATTAGAACTTTCAGCGATGTGAATTTTGCTTAAAAAAATTGTATTCCAACATTTCAACGTTTCCGATTCATTGTACTAAGAAACCAGTTCACAAACAAACCTATAATTATAAAATCTGAGGTAACATCATAAATTGTAACCAACTAGCTTTCGGACTCTCCTGTAAAACAATCCGAGCTCCTGCTATTTTTCCTGATTTCCCAAATATAAAAATATCCATAGCCTTTTATAGGCCTACACATTTATAACGTTTGTCTCTGTAGAGTGCACTTATGAAGAATCTATAGGCCTCATTATAGATAATGAAGCAGGAAGAAGGCAATGTCAAGTAACAAGTCGTTGATCTTTTAAAGGCTGAATACGAAAATAAACATGTTTCTTGTCCCTGTCCTCTTTTTTTAAGATGTTTCAATTTCAATCATGTTCATTCTAAATTTAATTAGAGGATATTTCTAAAAAATCTAGAGCCTTGCATACTCCAGCTTAATTTTGTGATCATTGGGTACTGGGTCCAACACAAGCAAAACAAGACAATTTTGGAACTTTTCTGCTTTAGATATCATTTGTTTGTTTGTTTATTTCTTCTTTATACTGGGACCAAGTTCAGAGGGAAATTTGAGTATCCCTTTGTTCTTCAACATGGCCCAGTTTTTAAGGTAAACATTCCACATAGGATGCTGTATTATTCGGCTAAAACGTCCTCTTCTTAAAAAAAAAAAAAAAAAAAAAAGGACGAGAAACATGTTTATTTTACTTGGCCATATAATCTTGATCTTCCTTGAGGCCCGGCCTTGAGGGTTCCTCCTCAGTGACTCTTAATGCAGCGTCACTTTTTCCCTTTTTTGCAATATAGGCCTACATATTGAAACATTGGTAAAAAGAACAAAAGTAAGTTAAATCATTCCTTACCTGAACTGATCCCATTTGTGCAATATATTTCCTAGGGTAATCCATATTGTTCCTTTGAGTCAATCTTCTTCAATGAATCACAGATATATATTCCAAATTGAGTCAATCCACAGTACAGTGCTATAGCTATATATTCCTATTAAATAACTTCTGTTATGACAAAGTGCTTCCAAAACACAAAAATCAGTATAGTTTTATTCCATGTGTGACAAAGCATGAAGTAACGGCATAATATTCCCTTTATGCTTTACAACCGTGACCTGACTTTAAGGTCATAAAACGGACTTATTTTTAGAAGTATGAAAACAACATAAGTGAAATCGCTACTCCAGGCTTTACGTTACACTATATCCCTTGTATTCCACGTTGTTTGATGACACCCTGTCCGTATGGAACGCAGAAAACACGGCAGTGACTTTTTGTCGGAATCCAATTAAAAAGTAACTTCACATAACACTGTGCAGTATACAATTTAACCTTCAAGTTGAAAACTTCAGAAGTCAGGCCCCGGTGCGGAGGTGTTTTGGTGGTACCTGGCAACTGAGCTGATAATATGGCACATTGGCATTGAACAAGGCAATATCATTGTTAAGGCCACGTTTAAGGTCAATTATGCCATTTTGCAATATCTTCCATACCCCTTACGTGTCTCGGCTAGGTGGTATACAAATTTGGGGTGCATGTATACGTACATACGTAATGTGTCTCCATGTGAGATTATTGTTGTATATGCATTATCACTTGCTGTGCTTGATCCTTCGAAAAATTGTATTTTCCTTATTTATTTCCTTGTATTAATTTGATATCTATTATATCCACTTTAGTAATAAGATAGTCGGCACAATTAAGAAAAACACAACATTAAAAATCCACAGTTTTGGTATATAATAAAATGAGTCGAGATATATTTAAGTCAGTTGAGGTTGATTTCATTATAAACGCTGTAAACGGTGATACACGTTGCACAGTTAAGTGAGAAATACACAGCTTGCTTATCACATGTGACTGACTGTATACACAAACCGATATATAATTAAAAGCAATTAAATGGGGGCACAAACTCAATTGCACTTTACTTTAATAGCAAACTGTAACATATACACATGTGTACTCTCTAAGTTCAACCAGCTCAGCTTTTTGATGAACTTGTTATCATTACGGGAAATACTAAAGCATGTCTAAAAGTATCACTTCCGAATATACAAGTACAAGCTGAACCGTTATGAAGTGCAAAAAACCACAGAGTTCCCAGGCTTTTTGTAAAAATAAATCCCGCGGAAAAATTGTGCATACACTGCAGTGCTCCCGGCAGTGCTATACTTGTACATATCCGATATTGTTTTTGTTCCGCTCCATTAATTTACCGTTGTTCTTCAGTAGTCTTTATTCTGGAAGAGAAAAATTGGAAAAGTACAATTTTAATTTTTAATTTAAAAATTTCAAATGACATAAATCAGAACATGTTATGACTCAATATTACCATCCGTGCATACCCGTACCCGGGGTTGACCTAGATGATTCATCACAATGGTCAAGTTCAGGTACGATTTGATAATAAAGTAATCTTTGCTTTGTGTTCCTAGAGGTCACAATATATTTTGATATCGAAAACTTGACAAATACAATACAGGGGTAATTAACAAAATGCATATATACAAAATGTACTGATAAAATACTAGGATTTGAATACACGCTTCGACATGCTGAAATTGCATTATACACGAGTCTCGAATTTCAGTGATACCAACATGCACAATACGGCATGGTACAAAATGTAGTAACTCAAAATGTTCAAAACAATATTATGATATCCCATCGAATGCATGCAGGAATAATTGTCATTATTAGATATAAAAGCAATAAAACAAATACTTACTTGAAAATATACATATAAACAGATATATTTCCACAGAACAAATAAGGGTAAAATAAACACCATGCAACCACATGCCTTATCGTGTTTATAGTGCAAAAAATTATAATAATTTACTCGTTTTCTGCTCATGCGCTAAACATGCCGACATTTATCAAGCTATATACCACTAAACACTACCAGCACAGTTGACAGACAAAGGCGCGACAGTTCTCGAGCAAGCATGTTGTGTGCCGGTGGGTAATGTGGCAAGCGAAGTGACAAAGAAGTTCAATATATTTTAGCATGTTTGAACAAAAATTGTGAAGAATATTACTGCTTTAATGTTGAGTGGGTGCTTCAAGCCCAAATGATTAATTTGAGCAGGTGCAGGTATGACTAGTGCTGATACTCATCAACATCTACATACCTTTATGACATTTATATCAAAATTATCTAGATTATTTGAAAACATGATGGGGCCCATGGCGTTTATTTTCGTTTTACATCATTAAAGCAAAGATTTATATACTGCAGTATGTTGCTAGTATAATTTAACGTTCACATATCACTCTCCAATTTTGATACTTAACTTTTCAATTATGGTTTTATTTCTATTTTTCTTAGTTTAATAATATTCTCACAATTTCCCATTTTGAACCTCTGCTGTTGAATCATGGAATTTACATGACCAAATATAATACATAGGGGTTTGCTCTTATTTTTAATCTGAAAAAAAAAAAAAAAAATCAATGGAATATTTTATATGAGCACGATGTCTTTGACATATTTTGAATACATTTTCAAGAGGTACAACTATATTGAACATGTGAAACAGGAAAATTGATACAGTATAATAACAACAATATACTAGTATCATTTATTAATTTTAATACGTTTTACTGTATTAGTGAAATATTAAGATATCATGAATTCTTTTACAAAATCAACAATACCTATGAAAAGTTTGTTTTAGTTTACGCCAAGTTATCGATTATCCCAATCAGCACTGAGATCATTTCTCTTTCTTACAAACCTTAATATTTCACTAACTCAATGATGAAATGTTCATATATGTATAACATTGAGTGTGTCAATAGTTTGTTGTTTGCATGATTATTGGCAATTGTGTGATGTAAATGTATGAATTTCTTCACTTAAAGTGAAAGAAAATTTTAAAACACTAAACATAGTTATCCAGCAGTTGATTAAATATAACTTGTTTGTAATTAATCAATACGCATGTCAGAAGCAAATAGTTGTGTTAAAGTATCATGAATTCCTTTAAATACTTAAATCTCAATATTCAATTTTAAGAAGAAAGAGTTTAGTAACACGTGCATGGTGACAGTATCATATGTCATTACTTGTTATCTTAAATGTTGTTCTTTAAAATTGATTAATCCATTATCTTTCATTGACACAAAAGGAATGGCACTAAAAATGTAAGAACTCAACACCGAAATGTGATAGATTGACAGCAAATTTTATCTTGTAAACCAACTATTTTTAAATAGTTGGTTTAAAAGATAAAATTTAAAATTTCATCACTGAACAAGAACTAACCAGAACTATTCAGTAATGCTAAAAATAATCCGCTCCCATTTATTTTTGAACAATTATCGGTGCTTTTATTTCTAGATCTTTTCCCTAATCAGACTTTGCCATAATAGACCAGTTTATCATCTCAATATCTCTATGAAACGTAACAAGAGAATATATGACCGTCCAGCCCGTATGAGCAGTAAATGCCAGAAACCGTAATTTTGCGCTATAGGTGAAAATACATGTCAAGGTCATAATTTGCCGAAATTGATTTTTTTGACAGATTCACAATCCTAGTGCGTACTACAAAATACCAGCAAAGTTTCATTTCAAGAAAATGATAGGAAATGTGAAATAAATTGGCATATTCTTAAGACGATCAACAGAAAATAGAGGGCTTACTAATCTTTGAACGCGCTTATCTCAGTTATACGTTTTACTGACTGACAACCTTTGATGGACCATAACTTAACTTCTGGAAATCGTGTGAAGTTCATTAAGGTGTCATTATAATTCTAAGCATGGTCTTTGCAAATAATTAAACAAGTGAAAATGATAAGAGCTGGCATTTACTGCTGATTTGGGCTGGACGGTCACATATAAGATCTTCGAATAAAGTCTCCAAAGTCTGGACACGTTTCTCTTGACAGGTGAAGTAGGGACCGATTTTTGATGTTTGTTCCTATACAACCAGGTCAAGTAGAGTTAG
>JXSR01S014570.1:41405-65029 GCA_000969725.1 Ophiothrix spiculata | reverse complement strand
AGTAGATTTTGTTTCTACTTTTACTCAGCCAGGAAAGACATACTTATCATATCAAATTTCTTTATGAAACGTAACGAGGAAACAAAGATTCTGGACACGTTTCCTGACACATGAAGTAGGGACCGATTTTTTGGTGTTTGTTCCTATAGAAACCGCAAGCTACAAGGTCAAGTACAATCAAGCTTTTGAAGAGCTCTTAAGTAAGAGGGCCCAGACATCTTTTGATTTCAAACGTCATAATTTCTAGTTCGACTACTCTTAGAGTAAACACTAGGTAAACTATGGCAAAGGGATGACGCTTGAAATTATCAAGAATATGTATAATAGGCCTAATGTATAACATGATGTAGTCAACAAACATACCATGTTGCAGGGTTTATACACCAGTTTATATAAATGATAAGCACGTCAAGTGATCATCATCATCTCAATCGTTAAACTAATTTTTAAAAAAATCAGTAGAAACCTATAATATGTTAAATTTCAACATATGTTCTGTACAAATCAAAATAAAATACTGGAACAATAATCAATTAATCATTATAGGAAACTATCTGAGATAAATCTGGTTAACCCTATTGAATCGTTCAAACAAGGCATTAATATACTTTTTTTCCTTCATTTAATTCCGATAATCATTGTGAGCATTATGAAGTCCATCTATTAATGCTGTTTTGAACGTTTTGTAGGGTTAACCCGATTTACACCAGCTTGTAATCCCTTCTTGTTTAATTGATCATGTTGATTATTGGAATGAACTTGAATCAGCGGTTAATGTTCTTTAATATAGATAACCACATTGTTGCAAGATAGGACACTGCGTCACATTATTCACAATATTGTTTGTATTTTTTTGTAACGCAATGCTTTAATCTGATATTACATGAACTGCTCCTTGATATTATTTAGAACTGCTTGTGGGAGAAATTCCAACTTGATCATTTTTTTTTAAATACATATTATATTCTGTATAAATCAAAAATGAAATAGACAACCGAAGAATCAATTAATTATGGAAGTATTAAAGCTGGCAAAAATCGGGTATACTCTACTGAATGCTTTAATAAACAAAGCGCAAAGATGCGATTTCCCTTAAGTAATTAATGTGAAGTCATCCACCTATTAACGCTACATGACATCGACTCATCAGAAAAATGCGAATCAAAATTGATTTGTAAAATCATGAAGCGAGGAATAGTTGCATTTGTGTGGACGGAACTCGAACCATGATTCTTGCACGGGTTAGTAATGCATTACGAAGAACATGAACATCCACTGAGCAATCCGGATCCGGGCACACCTGAGATTGTGAAGTAAGATATATAGCATTCAATATTATAATGTTGTATTTCCACTTTTGTTTACATAAAAATATAATAGTAATATTTGCCTTGACGGAATACTCAATTCCCACGTAAATTATACGAATGCTCATATTAGATGGATACAAGGAATGAAGATATTTAAAACAGCAATACAGAGATCAGACGGTGATATCTCGTGGCCGTAGTCCTAGTATACCGCCATTTTGGGCAAGCAAAACAGTTTATTATATTATCATTCAAAATCAACACAACATGTTTATACAATTTTGTAATTCAACAAGAAGTATCAAGCCTACAATCTGTCAAAACTTGACCCAAAATCAAATTGTCCGAACATTATGAAATTATGACGTTTCGGCGAAAAAAGCGTCAACTTTTCTGAAGTAATCGGGTAACGCTATTTTAAACTTGTTTATGGAAGTAAAATCACTTGTCAAAATTTATATATTAATCTAAAGTTATCAATTCTCCATCGCCACAAATTTAACATTCTAACATGTGTAAGTGGGCAAAACCTTGCAGTAAACAAGATATTCCTCTTCTGGGGCTTAAATATTTCCTTATTTTTTTATTATCTAAGGGATCCCACGCCGCACCAGTTTTATCAGGGGCTGCACCACTTTTATCTTCCTTCCGACGCCCCTGATATGCTTCAATGGCTCATAACTTCAGCAAATTATATTTGAACTACTTGCAGGCTGTACTGATATTTCAAGTTCTTTCTATACATATCAAACAAGGTATTTTCCATAGCGAGTGTACTTTGAAAAGCATGATCGTGGCAAATGCCTCTTAGTATTAACGTTGTTAACATTATATATAATAAATTTGAATGAATTTGTATTTTTTGCTGACATTGCAACTGACATAAGGATGATAAGATGTCCTACTCCTAGATTTCCTCACCACGTTTATATATAACACCGTTTGACTTCTATACTTTTACATGTTTTAAAATAGCGGCTTGCACAAGCAATATCCGATCAACTTGAGTTGTTGGTAATTCTTATTGTGGATTGCGTGATAGCAATCAAGATGAAATATATTACACAAGTTAAATCAGTCAACTTCCAAATTGTGTCTCAAGATGAATTATTTGATTGTGTTCACTTCAAACAAATTACTAGTATATCATTTATGAAACCAAGAACCGTATTATCTTATTCTTAATACTAAACCTGATGAATTTTGTAACATCATCTTAAATGTCAGCAATAGAAATGTAATTAAACTTTTGGACGTCCGTAGTTGACGTAATAGTAGATGTCTTACAAATCTGTCATTTTCACGTACAGTCAACATTATGCTAAGTCACGCTAGACGCTAGAAATAATAGACTCGTACAAATTATATTATGTGAAAGATTTTTGAGGACACGAGAGAGACAATGTAAAATCAAAGACATTGATTGAAATTAGAATATCAAAAATATAATTAAGGCTGACGACATCTGTTATGCATGGGTTCGTATATTAAGTGATCAGCATTTAATTAAGATAAGGGGGTAATTCTGACTTTTCGTTTTTGATGTTCATAGTATTTTTAAATCTCTCAGGGTTGATGATGACTGTCATTATATTGCATTCACAGTACAGTTTATTGTGAATGTCCTCGATGACCTTACCGATTTTTAAAAATTAGAAACAAAGGATAAGCACATCCGGTGATAATACTTATTACTAAATAAAAATCACTATAAAATCTTCTATAATCAGTAGAATTCATCATATGTTCGGTATAACTCAGAATGAAACAGACATAAAGTTGGTGACAATTGGTGGATTAAAACTGAATCGTTAAAACAAAGCTTAAATTGATGGGATTTCCCTTAAGCTCATTCCGATAATCAGTGTAAGTTCTAGTGACGTCCGCCTATTAATACTGTGTTTGAACGATTAAATAGAGTTAATCCGATTTACATCAGCTTACATGTTTAAGTGATTATCGGAATGAACTTGAACTACCCGTTATCAACATTATTTTAACAATTATGTACATTGTCGTCCATTTTGTCACATTATGAATCTTGTTACATATTTGACCTGATAAAAGATGCCTATACTTGTATCACCATATTGGTTGAGAACATGCAACATTTGATTTCTCTACATTTTACATGTCATTATGCGATCAATTTTTATTTTGTTTATAAATATCAAGTTGAAATATATCATACGTGCACTTTAAAACCACATGATACGCACTTGACAATACGAACACCAAAGTTTTATGCCAGGAGGAAAAACTAATCCCTATGAAAATTCGGGAGGCCATTTACATCAAAAGAAAAGCCAGTCTTACTTTAAACAGAGATGGGGGCCGTGAACTTCCAAGAGTCTATAATTCTCTACTACTAGAAACACCTAATAAGACGCCACCTACGTCCAGTAGTAGAGGATCCATCAGTCATAATTCAGCCAACAACCGCTGAGGACGGAGAAGGGTTTCTCCGAAAATATTAAGGAATATTGAATGGTGAATGTCGTAGAAACGTATTAACTTTATTTTGAAAGCTTAAATTGATGGGATTTCCCTGAAGCTCATTCCGATAATCAGTGTTAGCTCTAGTAACGTCCACCTATTAATACTGTGTTTGAACGATTAATTAGACTTAATCCGATTTACATCAGCTTACATGTTAAATTGAATAAACTTGAATTACCCGTTATCAACATTATTTTCAAGATACATGTACATTGTCGTCCATTTTGTCACATTATGAATCTTGTTACTTATTGGACCTGATAAAAGATCCCAATACTTGTAGGTTTTATCACCACATTGGTTGAGAACATGCTAAATTTGATTTCTCTACATTTTGCATGTCATTTTACGATCATTTTTTTAAAATATAAATATCAAGTTGAAATATATCACACGTGGATTAACATTAAACTGAATTAACTTCCAAATTATACCCCACTTGTGTTCACTCCATACAAAGTACCGTATATCGTTTATGTCACCAAGAACCGTATCATTTTTAATGATGATCTTGATTTATTTTGTAACATCTTTTTAAAATTCACAAATAGATTAAAATCAAGCGTTTGAAAGTGCGTAGTTCTGAGCTGACGTTATAACAGAAAATGCCTCCCAAACCTGTTATTTTCACGTACATATTATGCTAAGCAGGGCCGTACGAAGACATGTAAGCCAAGGGGGGCAAACACATTTACCGTCCCGAAATTCATGTTTCGTCCCGATGTATATACCGTCAATTTGTTTGTAATGCGCGCGTAGCGCGCAAATATTTTGCTGTTTTCAGCCAAAAATCGATATAAAACCGCTAAAATTGGCTTATTTTGACTAAAATTTGCGGGACCGTATAATATCGGGACAGTAAAAGTAGTAAAATATCGTCCCGATATTTTGATTTTTGCCCCGCCGCGTCCCGATATTTCGAGCCAGGGGGGGCGAGTGCCCCCCTGCCCCCCCGCTTCGTACGGCACTGATGCTAAGCCACGAATTGACGCTAGAAATAAAAGGTATACACATTATATCATATCCGGATAAAAATGGGGGCACGAGCGAGGCAATGCAAAATTTTGGGCATCTTGAAATGGTCTATGATAAAATTAATTTAAAATACGTATTACACACATAATCTTAAAAATGGAACTAATTCTGACTCTGTTCGCTGCCAACATCTGTTATGCAAGGGTTTCTATATGAAGAGATCAGCATTTAATTAAAATAAGGGGGTAGATACGACTTTCCATTAATCACGTTCTTAGCATTTTTATATCTCTCAGAGTTCCTTAATTATTTGACATTTTACTATGTTATACTAGTAAAAAATACTATGTTAAAAATCATGTGGTCTGTTTATTTGTTCATCCTCGTATATAAGACAAGACAGGTGCATTATATAAGACAATGCAGTTACATTTTTAGAATATAAAAGGTTATGAAATAATATCTTAATGGAATATTGACAAGAAAACGCAGAGTTTTATATAGCCTGTTCGTTTGCACTACCGTATTTGTTTACAATCACAACAAAGCCAATACAATGTAGAATTAAATAAATTTAAATTGTCAATTATCTAATCAAATAACTAAGAATCTCTTATATAGATTTTATATAAAGAAATAAATAAAGAAGAGTGTTTCACATTTGTACAATGGGAAAATTATGTCGTTTTCATGAAAACTGAAAACATCATGAAATATTTGTTCCACTGCACTCGCAAGCATTCATTGTGCTCTATTTTTGTGTTATCTTAAGTTGAAACTATTTATACAACTACTACAGTATATCATTTGGAGACATAAGCGATATATCGACATTTTATTTTTATTTTTTACTTCTTATTAATCAAACGTTCCACCCACACTCAAAAACAGTTTCCTTAATTTTCCGCTTAATTATTTTTAATCAACATTTTAAATATTAAAACGAACATTACATAATAAATGGCATACATCAACATGTAGACCAATCTTATATTTTTACTTATCCATGAAACATGCATTTCCTATTGCACTACTATCATGCGTAAGAATGTATTTCGGAACCATTTAATCATGTAGTAGTATTTTACCATCAGCGATAATGATGATTGATGCCCGACAGAGATATAAACGAGAAGATGGTATGAAATTATATGATCTATCTATGCACTTTATCATTGTCTAAGATATGGAAGAGAGAATATGCAAGAGGACAGCTCGCCAACCCGACAACTCCTTAGTCAAGTTCAAATTGCAATTTAGACTAGCTTGATCGAATCTTAAAAAAGGAATCGCTAGTCCGATTACAAAACAGGCTTGCTAGTCAGAATTAAAAAAACAACAGCCCCATAGTCCGAATAGAAAAAGTATGTATTCTATTACTTTTTTCCCGTCAAAGCGAGCGGTTTTTTTAAATTAGTTCTAGTGAGCTGTCTTTTAACTTCTGACTATCGAGCCTTTTTAAAATTTGGACTGATGAACACTTCTATTGATTCGAACTAGCGAGTTACTTTTTAAGATAAGCACAAGCGAGCTGTGTTTAAAATCTGGACAAGGAAGTCGTTTTATAATTTAGGACTGGCGAGCCTGTTTTAATATGTCGAACCTTTTTTCAAAATGATAATGACAATTTTCTTAAAGAAATCAAAAACTTAAATTATCTGAAAAGTCGATTTTTCACCAAAAAAAATAAATCGGGTTTTCTAGTGAAAAATCGATCCCTTGGGTAGTACGAGGATAATGTTTTTTTAAAACCTGCAGTATCAAACTCTTTGAACGGTCGAATCACAATATTCTTAGATATTTAATTCATATATAATATAAAATAAACGTGTTTGCACTAATCTACAAGGGTGCCATCAAGAATAAAATGACACCTTACTGATCGTCACACGATTTCCAGAAGTCAAGTTATGGTCCATCAAAGGTTGTGTCAGGGAGTTAAACGTATAATTGAGATAAACTCGTTCAGTAAGCCCTATATTTTCTGTTCAATGTGTTGATTGTCTAAAAAATATGAAGATTTATTTCACATTTCCTATCATTTTCTTGAAATGAATATTTGCTGGTATTTTGTAGTAAACACAAGGATTGTAAATCTATCAAAAAATCAATTTCGGCAAATTACGACCTTTGATTTGTATTTTCTCTTGTAGACCAAAAGAAAGTTTCTGGCATTTACAGCTCATACGGGCTGGACTAGACACAAATGTACAACTTTTCTGTTTCAGATACATCTGATTAAAATCTAAATATGTTCACCGAGTTAATTGAAATATATCAATGGATTGAATCAAGTAAAAATGTAGGATTAAAAAAAGATATGAATCAGATTAAGTGGATTATATCAAGCATTAAGAGGAGGATTCAGTTTAAGCCCATATTGACTTTGGAATGAATTTGAATAACCTGGAATGACATTCAGTGTGTAACGGTGTTCTTAAAATATCTTCATTAGTTTTTACCAAGAGGAGAGGAGACGCATTGTGTCATATTATTCACATGTTGCATATGACATTGTTCATTGAAGGAAAACTAAAAGATGCATAAGTAGTGTTTGAATATGTACGTAATCACCGGCATAAGCAAGATATCCTGTTTTGTTTATCTTGCCGGTTGGCAGAACGTTCGATGCATAAATTACCTCCAACTTATGGAGGCACAGTTTGCTAAATTGTAATGACATATAATATTTATCAAAAAATATTCTTTCAGCAAAATTATATAAAGTATATTTTGCTATACACCAGCATTATTGCTGAAAAATGGCAGTAATGCAATCGAGATGTTCGGAAGCCAGATGACGCAATTATAGATTTATGCTCTTCAAACTATTCAAAAACAGTCAACATTATGCTCAGTCGCGATTTTGGTCCAGAAATAGTAAGAATACAAATTGTACACAAATTACATCCTAACAAATCCTAAGAACACGTGACAAAAAATGAAGAATTTTATAAAAGATGCGATGAATCATCACAAACCAAAAACAATTGTGACCCATCATATCGAAAGGTACCTTAAGGGTCCCAAAATTAAAATTGATTTTTTGGTCTCATCTGAAAGATTATATTTTAAGCTTTAAAATGACACCTTGCTTTTGGTTATTTGATGTTCGATTACAAAGTTACATCCAAATTGGTAAAAGGTATCGGGCTGATTCCGAAAACTAAAGTTCTGAGAAAATCAAGTTTAAAGTTTCTGTTCTGGTTAAACGTGAATGGAGAAAGGATTTTTATTTCGGTTTTTAAAACATTTGTCTTATGTTTTGGATGTTGGAACCTGATTAATATGATAGAAAACACTTCAAAGGTAACGTTTCTGATGAAATTAGAAATTCAACCTTGGACGTGATTTTTTGCTATGCTCAGCTTCAGTGGCCTGTATCTCGTAATTTACTATGCCGGTATTAAGGTACCTTTCGATATGACGGGTCACAATTATGCTATGCAATATTAAGTTAAGAAAAATTAGTTGTTGTATCCTTTACCGTTGTTGCCACTCAGTCCACTTGATAGTGTGATAAAGATTAGCATGAATATTTACAATGGGGAAAATAATATAAAAACATACGTTTCTCAAAAAATATGATTTTTTTTTGTAGTTTGATGTCTTTTGTGCCAAATGATATTGGAAAACAACAAAACAAAGTATGTTTGGAAAGATTAGGATGTAAATGATGCCTGAAAATATTACTGGCATTTTAAAATATACTTCAAATACAAGCAATAATCATTATTGCTAATAACATCAACTTAAATTATTGTTTAAATGAACTGTGTGTAATTAAGGAACAGGTGTTCACCAATAGTGAGAAATAATTAAGAAATAAGTGCGCTATACTGAGCTAAGATTATGATCGCTAGTCAAAATCGTCTTGTTTATTATTTTGACAAGAAACAAGAAACAAACAATAAAACGAATAAAAATGAACGTATATTAATGGTTGTATCAAAGCAAAGTTAGTACTATTCAATCGTGTTTTATAAACCTTAAAGTTTACCACTGTAAGCAAAATAATAGGAAAACTGGAATCACATTATGCTCAAAAGATATATCCTATCTTTTTTCTGTTTTTGCCTTGGTTGATCATTATTCGGTCTTCAATTCCCTCTTACGTCAAAAAACAAGCTACATGTATGTAGAATTCAAGTACCAAAAACATCTACTGACATTTTTGTATTTAAAGTTTAAGACAGGTTAATAAACCTTTAACTATTTTTTAAAAAAGTTATGAAAATAGTATTAAAAATAAATGTCCTATATAATCTACTTAAGTACAATACTAAGCGAGAATATTCTATTTCTAGACACTACCGTGTTATTCTAAGCATAAAGCAGGGCAGGGAAACCGGTTACCTATACTCTGTAAACTTTGTAGTACAAACCACGCAACCAATTAACGCACATAAACCAATATGACCAAACGGGGAAAATAGTTCGTATTTTTCATAACAACGCATCAAAATTTGCTGAATATTCAAATAAACTTGAATTAAAGGTTTGACCATACTTCGCGAAGTTCGAATCATATTCCTCAATGAAACTTTGCAGGTGTTCTTAAACTAGTATAAAGATTGTGATGCAAGTAATTGATTTGCAGAATCGCAACCTTTGAAGGAACAATCATTTCGAGCATATGTGAAGTCCACTTATTAATGCTGTGTTTTGACGTTTAGTAGGGTCAGCCCGATTTGCACTACCTTGTAACTCCTTGTTAATAACAATGTTATTGATTATTGGAATGAACTTGAATTACCCATTAAGATTCATTAATAACAAATGTATTTTCGTGCTATATTAATAATAATGTTAGAAAACCTTTATTTTTTCTTGGTACACGATTATTTAAAGGAACTGACCTAGAATCTTTTCACTAATTTTTACCTACATACTGTTTACGTGAATCGATTGAACATGTTGATAGTACTAAACCTACTAGTAACTTTCCCTGACTTTGTGGAATATTGGAGAAATTATAATTCTTTACCAATTTACCAATTCTTTATCTGTTTTGTGTGAAACAGTGTTTTTTTTTACACCTTTGATGGACAAACAAATTATTCCTCTTTTAGTATATAGATAGGTAACTCTAGAAGCTTTGTTTCACCTTTTATCTGTAAGTTCACCATAGGTATAAATTTAGGACTTAAAACGCTGGATAGTCACACAGCCATCACAGAATGAGATATGGCCAAAAATTTCTCTCCCAGTTTGGGCCTTCTCTGTGTAGATTTTGTCGTTTTTAAGATTTCACTACAATTTTTTTATTAGAGCATTTCCATACGTTTTTAATTCTTAGTAAAATCTAGGCTAGTCTCTTTTATACGATACAAGATGTGCTGCTCCTAGCATTTATTATAAATCTAAGAATTTGTTGACTGCGTGATAAAAATCAAACTGATATATGTGACCCGTCATATCGAAAGGTACCTTAATACCGGTATAGTAAATTACGAGATACAGGCCATTGAAGCTGAGCATAGTCAAAAATCACGTCCATGGTCGAATTTCTAATTTCATCAGAAACGTTACCTTTGAAGTGTATTCTATCAGATTAATCAGGTTCCAACATCCAAAACATAAGACAAATGTTTTAAAAACCGAGATAATAATCATTTCTCCATTCACGTTTAGCTAGTACAGATACTTTAAACGAATCAGCCCGATACCTTTTACCAATTTGGATGTAACTTTGTAATCTAACATCAAATAACCAAAAGCAAGGTGTCATTTTAAAGCTTAAAATATAATCTTTCAGATGATATCAAAAAATCAATTTTAATTTTGCCGACCTTAAGGTACCTTTCGATATGACGGGTCACATATATTCACCGTTTTTTAAACTTCCAAATTATGTCCCGTAATGATTTTTTTAATATTGTCCACCTTTTCAAAAATCCTTTAATAAAACCAATGCCGAATTTGTTTCTAATGATGTTAATGCCAAATCACCGTTTAGTAATTTTGTAATTCTTACTGTGGATTGCGTGACAACAATCAAGCTGAAGTGATCACTTGATTTAATATTAAACTAAATTAACTTCCAAATTGTGTCTCATGATGAATTATTCAACTGAAGAACCGTATTATCTTAATACTAAACCTGATACAATTTGTAACATAAGTTTAACTGTCAGAAATGGAAATGTAATCAAGCTTATGGACGTCCATAGTTGACGTAATAGTATAAAGATTCATAACAAATCTGTTATTGTTACGTACAGTCACCATTATGCTAAGTCACGGATTGGCGTTAGAAATAATAGGTATACGAATTACATCATGTCAAAAAACTTTTTTAATTTTCAAAATTACATTTATGATAACATTATACGGTATATATAAAAAAATCGAACTTTGAATATGGTATTTATAGTTACATTATATAAAACCCATGACGTGTTTAAATCTTGAATATTGACATTTTTGGATTGCGTGATAACAATCAAACTGAAAAACATTCAGCGTGTTTTTTTAACTTTCAAATTATGTACCGTAATTATTTTTTTTTTATTGTGTCCACTTTTTCAAAAATATTCTGTATGAAGCCAATGCCGTATTTGTTTATAATGCTGAACCTACATGTAGTTAATTTTGTAATATCACTTTAAATTTCAGCAATGGCAATGTAATCATGCTTTTGGACATCCGTAGTTGACGTAATAGCAGAAGATGTCTTGGAAACCTATTATTTTCACGTACAGTCAACATTATGCTAAGTCACGAATTGGCGCTAGAAATAATAGGTATACAAATTATATCATGTCAAAAAAAATGGGGGTACGAGCGAGACAATGCAAAATCTGAAAAGCATCTTGAAATATTAAAAAGTAAATTGCTAAGTACGAATTAGTATTTAAGGTTAAAATCAGAATCTTAATAATATAATTAATTCTTGCACTGTGGGCTAACGACATCTATCATGGTTTGGTAACTTTGGTTCATATATGAAGTGATCAGCATTCAATCAAAAATGAGGGGGTAGAGATGAATGTCCGGTTATCATGTTCATAGTATTTTTTTTTATCTCTCAGTGTTCTTGATAACTAATTCTTTTAAGTCTTCCAAAACATTACACTACGTTGTACTTGTAAATAGTCATGAAATCTAGCTGTTTTTTCTGCATCCATATTGGACAATGCAAGTTATTTTTTATGAAATATGTGCCCGTTTATCTCTATTCAGCCGTAAATGAAGCAAAATTCATTTTGCGCTTCGGGTGAAAATTTATACCAAGGCCGTATTTTACAAATTGAGCTTTTGGCAGCTTTGCAATTCTTGTGCTTACTTCAAACACCTACAAAGTTTCATTTCAAGAAAATGGTAGAAAATATGAAATATATCTCTATATATGTTCTGAGGGTAATCAACAGGGATTACTGATCTTTCATCGCGTTTTTCTCAGTTCCATCTTTTACTCCATGGCAACTTTGACGGACCTCGACTTATGAAAACTGAGTGAAGTTCAATGAAGTGTCATTTTAATCCTTATAACATGGTCTTTGCAAATATAAGAAAGTGAAAATGACAAGAAGCTGCATTTACGTCTGATTTGAGAATAATGGTCACATATGAAATGTTGTGAAATAATATTTGAATGGATTATGAAAAACAAACCCGAATATATTAGCATGTTGGTTATGTACACTCTTATTTGTAACCACTCGTGACAATGTTAATGTAATATTGGATGTTATATAGAATAAATTAAAGAGTATTTCAACAGTAATCTTATTACAAATATATGACCTACTTCTTCTGTCTTTCTGTTGGTATACAGGTATGTGCCCCGATTGGGGTATAATTTTATCATTTTAGGTATATCGATTGGTGGGTCATTCACCAGTTAATGTGCCCTTCATTCAACATTTATAATCGTATGAAACATTTTCTAGATCTTTTTCTACTTATACTCAGCCAGGAAAGACACACTTATCATTTCAAATTTCTTTATGAAGAAAACGAGAAAACAAAGATTCTGGACACGTTTCCTGACACATGAAGTAGGGACCGATTTTTGGTGTTTGTTCCTATAGAAACCGCAAGCTACAAGGTCAAGTACAATCGTGCTTTTGAAGAGCATCTTGGAGTAAAAGGAGCCAGACATCTTTTGATTTCAAACGTCATAATTTCCAGTTCGACTACTCTTAGAGTGAACACTAGGTAAACCATGATAAGGGGATGACGCTTGAATTATCAAGAATATGTTGAACATGATGTAGTCAACAAGCATACCATGTTGCAAGGTTTATATATTTAAAACAAATGAAACGCACGTCAATCGTTAAACTAAATTTGAAAACAAAATCACCAGAAACTTATAACAATCGGTTAAATTTCAACATGTGTCCTGTACAAATTAAAAATAAAATACTGGAACAATAATCAATTAATCCTTTAGGAAACTATCTGCGATAAATCTGGTTAACCCCTACTTAATCGTTCAAACAAGGCATTTCCCTTCAGTTAATTCCGATAATCATTGTGAGCATTATGAGGTCCATCTATTAATGCTGTCGTTGAACGTTTTGTAGGGTCAACCCGATTTACACCAGCTTGTAATCCCTTCTTGTTTAATTGATCATGTTGATTATTGGAATGAACTTGAATAAGCGGTTAAGGTTCTTAAATAAAGATAACCACATTGTTGCATTTAACACTTTCATGTTTAATTGATCATTGGCATTACCCGTTTCGGTTCGCAAATACATTAGTCACAATTACGCATACAAATTCATTTAGTTTGAATCAAGGAAAGGCATGGTGGAATCAAAACAAACAAACAAAACTTTATTATTTTTTCTTGACAAAACATGATATTTCGAGTGATGGATATTTCACCCATTTCATTCCTAAGCAAACTGTTGATAGTGTTTCTTTTTTCCTATTTTTTTAATTTCATAGCATGTGCTTTTCATCTCAAAAAGATTTTGTTATAGTTTAGAAAATTGATGTCAAAAATTGAAAAGCACAATATCTTTACCCAAATGTTTAGAAAGATGAAAAATAGTTTGAACTTTTTCAAAAATTCCAATTTGTTTCCAAAAACACTATCACTAAAAATCTCCGGTGACTTACTCATAATATGTTTCAATGCTCATAACTTCAGAATATTTATCTGAACTACTTGCAGGCAGGTGATTTCTATACATATCAAACAAGGTATTTTCCATAGCAAGTCTACTTTAAAAAGTACGATCGTGGCTAATGCCTTTTAGTATTAACGTTGTTATTATAATAAATTTGAATGTATTTGTAAATTTTGCTGACATTGCACCGACGTAAGGATGATAAAATGTCCTACTCCTAGATTTCCACACAACGTTTATTGATAACACCGTTTGACTTCTACACTTTTACATGTTTTGAAATAGCGGCTTGCACAAGCAATATCTGATCAACTTTAGTTGCTTGTAATTCTATTTGTGGATTGCGTGATAGCAATCAATCTGAAATATATTACACAAGTTCAATCAACTTCAAATTGTGTCTCAAGATGAATTATTAGATTGTGTTCACTTCAAACAAATTATATGCTTTATGAAACCAAGAACCGTATTATCTTAATACCATGAATACTAAACCTGATGAATTTTGTAATATCATCTTAAATGTCAGCAATGGAAATGTAATCAAACTTTTGGACGTCCATAGTTGACGTCATAGTAGTAGATGTCTTACAAACCTGTTATTTTCACGAACACTAGACGCTAGAAAAAATAGACTCATAAAAATTATATCATGTCAAAAGAGTTTGGAGGACACGAGAGAGATAATGTAAAATTAAATACATAGATTGAAATTAAAATATCAAAAATATAATTAAGGCTGACGACATCTGTTATGCGTGGGTTCGTATATTGTTTTTCTTTTATTTAGAAACATCCCTCGCAGCTTTATAACCTAAAATCATGAAAACGAACCAGACAAATTTGCATCCAAATATTTGATAAAAATATAAATTTTGCTCTAGTTTACCGATTGAAATGAAACAAACTATATTTGGCCGCCCAATCTAAAAGAGCCGTAAATGCAGAAAACATCATATAAGTGATCAGCATTTAATTAAGATAAGGGGGCATTCCTGACTTTTCGTTACTTATGTTCATAGTATTTTCAAAATCTCTCAGGGTTGTTTATGACTTTCATTGTATATGTATACCATTCATGGTACACTTTATTGTGAATGTCCTTGATGACCTTACATAATTTTTAAAATTTAAAACAAAGGATAAGCACATCCGATGATCATACCTATTACTAAATAAAACATCACTATAAGACCTTCTACAGGGTGTCCAAAAATTAACTACCCATTTTAAAATGCTTATAACTTTAAAACCAGGATTCGCATGGCAACTAAAGACATATGTATTGATAGAGGAAACTTGTAAAGTTAATTTGGTACCAAACATGATATATTTGCCTTTTTTGAAAATCATTTTCAACGTAAATTACGTCAAACGTAAAAAGCCTACTTTCATACTGAGAAGAAAAACAAATGTGCGAGTCACATGTAGAGGAGGGATCAATCTTTGAAGACAGGAGAATCATTCATGATCATTTTAATGAGCAATTCAGGGAAACAGCTTTTACAATGTTAATACAAAGATTTTTGATTGTGGTTTTGTCTTAATAATTACTGGATGCTCATTAAAATGTTTTTAATTTGTCAAAGAGTAACTCTCGCATTATGCTCATCTTAAAATGGTACACAACAGCATTACCCCTTATTACACATTCAAAGTTACACTCACAGGGACATATCAAATTACATCCTTCTTATCCAGATTAAGCTGCCTAGTATTTCAGAATATGTTCTAGATGGCCTCCTTGCAGATTTCAAAAAAAAAATACTCTAATGACAAAGCTCTGGTCGTTTGTGCATGCGTTCTTCTTGATCTTCCTGTTTTCACTGGTGATGCTCTGTTTCGGGTGAGGAATAGTCCAGGGTGTTGGGATGTACTGTCCTTCAGATAACCCAAAACAGTAATTGAGCGGATTTAAATCATATGAGTGAAAGGGCCAGGGTTTCTTTGTCTTGAGCAATATGATTGTATATGAAAAAGTTAATTAATAAAGCCATTCTAAACCGTTTAGCTGTATGAGTCGTCATGTCGTCATAGTGAAGTACTGTATGGTATATTGGCTCAACCACTTTGAACTTTCAGACCTTCTTGCTATCTTAGAAGTTTACTGATTGCATAATGTTTAGTACCAAATTAATTTTACAAGTTTCCTCTATCAATAAATATGTTTTTAGTTGCCATGCGTATCCTGGTTTTAAAGTTATAATCATTTAAAAATGGGTAGTTAATTTTTGGACACCCTGTATAATCAATTGAATTCATCATATGTTTGGTATAAATCAAAATGAAACAGACAAAAAGTTGGTGCAAATTGGTGAATTAAAACTGAATCTGAAAACTTACATTGATGGGATTTCCCTTAGGCTCATTCCGATAATCAGTGTTAGCTCTCGTGACGTCCGTCTACTGTGTTTGAACGATTAATTAGAGCTAATCCGATTAACATCAGCTTATATATTTAACTGATTATCGGAATGAATTTGAATTACCCGTTATCAATACTATATTGATTATATCAAAGTATATCGTTTATGTCACAAAGAAACGTATCATTTCTAATGATGATCTTGATTTATTTTGTAACGTCCTTTTAAAATTCAAAAAGGTATTGAAATCAAGCGTTTGGACTTGCATAGCTCGGAGCTGACGCTAAAGCAGAAAATGCCTCCCAAACCTGTTATTTTCACGCTAGAAATAATAGGAATAAACATTATTTCATGTCCGAAAATGAGGGTACGAGCGAGAAAATGCAAAATGTTGGGCATCTTGAAATACTACACAAATGGTCGATGATAAAATTATTTAAAAATACGTATTACACTCAGAATCTTCAAAATGGAATTAATTCTGACTCTGTTCGCTGCCCATATCTCTTTTGCAAGTTCAGATCTGCTATTACCTCGTTGTATAAATGCACCATCATGAAATATTTCTTCCACTGCATTCGCAAGTATTCATTTTATAATATTTGCTCTATTTTTGTATAACCTTAATTTGAAACTAATAAAAAAACTACTTTATCATTTCCAGACATAAGCGATTTCTATCAACATTTTCTTCTAAGTTCATTTCTTATTAATCAAAAGTACCACCCACACTCAAATACAGTTTCTTTGATTTCTTCTTAATCATTTTTAATCATTTATAACTTTTTCAATTTCAAAAACAAAATAATAAAGAACATTAGGCCTAAATAATGCACGGCATACATCAACATGTAGATCAATCTTATATATTTTTACTTATCCATGACGCATGTATTTCCTATGGCGCTACTATCATGCGTAAGAATGTATTTCGGAACCATTTAATCATGTAGTAGTATTTTACCATCAGGGATAATGATGATTGATGCCGATAGAGATAAACACGAGAAGATGGTATGCAATCATATGATCTACCTATTATGCACTTTATCATTGCCCAAGAAGTGGAAGAGAGAATATGCAAGAGGACAGCTTGCCAACCCGACAGCTCTTTAGTCCGGTGTAACAGGAATGTAAGTCCCCCGTTCTAATTGCCAGGATTATACAGTGAAGTATAATTATAGGCTAACAACTCTCACGCAACATTAGTTTCACGCTTTATTCCGTTATGGTCTATGGAAGACGGACTATTATTTAAGGGGGGCTACGATTTCTTTCACACCGGTTCAAATTGCAATTTAGACTAGCTTGATCGATTCTTAAAAAAGGATCGCTAGTTCAAATTACAAAACAGGCTTGCTAGTCCGAATTTTAATAAACAGCTCCATAGTCCGAATAGAAAAAAAGTATGGATTCTTTTACTTTTTTCCCGCTATAGCGAGCGGGTTTTTTAAAATTAGTTCTCGTGAGCTGTCTCTTAATTTCTGACTTTCTGATGAACGCTTCTATTGATTCGAACTAGCGAGCTACTTTTTAAAATTCGTACAAGCGAGCTGTGTTTAAAATTCGGACTAGCAAGTCTTTTTTTAAAATTTCGGACTGCCGAGCCTATTTTTATATTCCGAACCTTTTTTAAAATGATTATGATCTTCTTAAAAAAACCAACTCAAATTATCTGAAAAGGTTTAGTTTATCAGGAAACCTCAAAACCTGCAGTATCAAACTCTTTTGAACGGTCGAATCACAGTATTCTAAATATATATTTATATATAAAATAAATGTGTTAGCACTAATCTACAAACGTGACATCAAGAAAAACTATGTATAAAATACAAATGTATAAATGTGACCGTCCATCCCATACCAGCAGTAAATGCAATCTCTTGTCTTTTTCACTTTATAAATTATTTGCAAAGACCATACTTAAAGGGTTAAAAATGACATCTGAGTGATCTTCACATGATTTCCAGAAGTTATGGTCCATCAAAGGTTGTCAGGGAGTAAAACGTTTAATTGAGATAAACTCGTTAAGTAAGCCCTATATTTTATGTTGATTGTCTTTAAAATATGCAGATTTATTTCACATTTCCTACCATTTTCTTGAAATAAATATTTGCTGGTATTTTGTAGTAAGTACAAGGATTGCAAATCTGTCAAAAAAATCAATTTCGGCAAATTACGACCTTTACATGTTTTTACACTTGTAGAGCAAAATGAAGTTTCTGGCATTCATGGCTCATACGGGCTGGACAGCCACAAATGTTCAACTTCTGTTCCAGATACATCTGATTTAAATCAGAATATGTTCAGCGAGTTAATTGAAATATATCAATGGATTGAATCAAGTAAAAATGGAGGATTAAAATAAGATATAAATCAGATTAAGTGGATTATATCAAGCATTAATTAGGGAGGATTCAGTTTAAGCCCATATTGATTTTTGAATGAACGTGAATAACCTGAAATGACATTCAGTGTGTAATGTTGTTCTTAAAATATCTTCATTACCAAGACGAGAGGAGACGCATTGTGTCATATTATTCACATGTTGCATACGACATTTTTCTTTGAAAAAAAAAAAAGATGAATAAGTAGTGTTTGAATATTTAATCACCTGGCATAAGCAAGATATCCTGTTTTGTTTATCTTGTTGGTTGGCAGAACGTTCGATGCATAAATTACCTCTCACTTATGGAGGCACAGTTTGCTAAATTGTAATGGCAATTAATATTTATCAAAAAATGTTCTTCCAGTAAAATTGTATAAAGCATTTTTTGGCTATACAGCAGCATTATTGCTGAAAATGTCAGTAATGCAATCAAGATGTTCGGAAGCCAGATGACGTAATCATAGATTTATGCTCTTCAAACTATTCACAAACAGTCAACATTATGCTCAGTCACGATTTTGGTCCAGATATAGTAAGTATACAAATTGAACAAAAATTACATGGAAATAAATCCTAAGAACACAAAATGCGATGTATCATCTCAAACTAAAAACAATCATGCTATGCAATATTAAATTAATAATAATAAGTTGTTGTATCGCTGTTGCCACTCAGTCTACTTAACAGTGTGATGAAGATTAGCATGAATATTTACAATGGGAGAAATAATATAAAAACATAGGTTTCTCAAAAACTTAACTTAAAAGTGTGATGAAGATTAGCATGAATATTTACAATGGGAGAAATAATATAAAAAACAATATGATTTTTTTTTAGTTTGATGTCTTTTGTTTTTGAAAGAAAACAAAGTATGTGTGATGTAGATGATGCCTGATAATATGACTGGCATTTCAAAATATACTTCAAATACAAGCAATACATCATTATTGCTAATAACATTAAATGAACTGTGAGTAAAGGAACAGATGTTCAACATGTGAGAAATAATCTTGCGTTAATACAGAGCTAAGATTATGATCTCTAGTCAATATCGTCTTGTTTATTATTTTGACGAATGGGTTGAAAACAAAATCAACAAACAAACAAAACAAAAACCGAATAAAAATGAACGCATATTGATGGTTGTATCAAAGCAACGCAAATAATGATGCTTGCAATGAAAGAAATGGCAAATGCCAAAGGTAGTACTATTCAATCGTGTTTTATGTTTTAAACCTTGAAGTTAACCACTGTAAGCAAAATAATAGGAGAACTGGAATCACATAATGCTTTAAAAGATATATCCTATCTTTTTCCTGTTTTTGCCTTTGTTGATCATTATTCGATCTTCAATTCCCTCTTACGTCATAAAAACAAGCTTTGTTGAATTCAAATGGCAAAAAAACCCATCTACTGACATTTTTGTCTTTAGAGTTTAAGACAGGGTAATAACCTTTAACTATTTTCTTTTAAAAGGGTTATGAAAATAGTATTATAAATAAATGTCCTATATACCTCTACTTAAGTACAATACTAAGCGAGAATATTCTATTTGTAGACACTACTGCTTATTCTAAGCATAAAGCAGGGCAAGAAAAACAGTTACCTAAAATACTCTGTAAACTTTGTAGTACAAACCACGCAACCAATTAACGCACATAAACCAATATGACCAAACGGGGAAAATGGTTCGTGTTTTTCATAACAACGCATCAAAATTTGCTGAATATTCAAATAAACTTGAAATCAAGGTTTGGCCATACTTCGAATCACATTCCTCAAATGAAATTTTGCGGCTAGTATACACTCTTAATTTTTTTTTTACTCTGTTGAGTAAAAATTTACTCAACGATCAAAGCTCATTGCTGAGTAAAATCTTACTCAATATTTAGTAAAATCTTACTCAACATTAAGTAAAATCTTGCTCGGTTGAGTCAATATTACTCAACGTTGAGCACATCTTACTCAATGTTGAGTAAAGTTTTCCCAACGTAGAGTAGGATTTTACTCAACAAAATGTGCTGTGACTGTTGAGTAAATATTTACTCAACAAGAGTAAAAAAAATTTAAGAGTGTAAAGATTGTAATGCCAGAAATTGATTGGCAGAATCACAACCTTTAGTACTCAAAGTAGTACTTAGAGTGCAAAATGTGGCCATCATATCGAAAGATACCTGAAGGGTCCCAAAATAAAAAATTGATTTTTTTTTTGGCCTCATCTGAAAAATTATAGTTAAAGCTTTAATATGGTTATTGGATGTTTGAGTGCAAAATAACATTCAAATTTGTAAAAGGCATCGGGCTGATTCAGAAAATTATAGTTCTGAGAAAATTGTGTTTAAAGTTTCAGTACTGGTAACACCTGAATTGAGAAAAGATTTTTATCTCGGTTTTTAAACATTTGTCTTATGTTTTGGATGATGGAACCTGATTTATATGATAGAATTCACTTCAAAGGTAACGTTTCTGATGAAACTAGAAATTCGACCTTTGACGTGATTTTTAATCATGCTCAGCTTCAATGGCCCGTATCTCGTATTTTACTACGCCGACCTGAAGGTACCTTTAGATATGACGGGGCACAAATAAGTTTGCTGCATTTACAGCTGGCTCGAGGTGAAGGAACACGTTATATTCATAAACTTGAAATCCACAGATTCATAATTCAATATATGGCAAAGAATCATAACTCGAATTCCAAAACAGAAATATTGCTTGCTTCAAACATCACATCTATAAGAATGTCAATGATAATTGACATTTTGAATGATGGTTTTAAGGTTACAAATATATCAAATAGTCTAAGTAAGATTAAGTTTTGCTATAAACATTTTAGAAGTTGTTTTATAAGCAGTACATCTTAAAATGATACTTATTTTGCTCTATTTTGTGCAATATTAAGCCAAAATAGCGATATTTTAAGCAAACATGTCAACATTCTAATTACACTAGAAGTTGATCAATTTAGTAATTCATTAAACGTCGCATATATTTCCTGTATAGATAAATTGTGATATGTGAAATTTTATTTCCGAATGTAGTAGTATATTTTCATTTTTCAATTTCCAACCACAAAAAACAATAAACCTCGAAACGTGTACTTTATTTGCTCCATTGAATATTAAAATATAGATAATTTGACGAAAACAAATTGATCATCTTCCGAATCATTTGATCATGTACTATTTTGTGTTCTTGAAATTGAAAAATAAACGGGGTTTTTCTGTCATTCAAAATTAGTTATAACATCATAGCAATATATAACTTTGTGGGTTTTAAGTGTATGTACTAAAAGTTACAATCATTTGAATACAAATTGGATGGTTTTACCAGTTTGTTTGTGTGAAACAAAAAATAGGACCAGTTAATGACTTGCCTCCATTTGAAATTAAGAAAACATCTCAAGCAAACCGCGAGGGACAATAATATAGTCTGTCTCGTTTAAATATGATATCTGTAACATGATTAATGCGTCCCTTTATGTGTAAAATAACATTGACAGGTTTCTGTCTCCATCGAATGATAATCCTAAGTGTCTGCATATCAAGCGATGCGTGCCTCGTTTTCTCAAGTCAAGTGGCTTAGGAGATTCTGTAGCAAGTCAGACATATCAGATGAAGTCATATCAAAGAATCACATAACAGATAATGTAAGTGGAAATATTACATTTCTACTGTATTATTAAGTTAGTAAAAGATGCCACATGGTTTTCTGCCTTTGTTTTCTGCCTTATTTTTATTGAACATTTAATATAAAGAGTAGATTGTTTTATGTGTGTTTTACATTTTGAAATAGAACAACCAAAAGATGCATATGAATATGCAGCGGTGGAAATACCCACATGATAGTTAACCCAGGGTTAGGCAACCCCGGGTTACCTAACCCTGGGTTGTCTTCCACTAATCGGAGGAAATGATTTGACTTAATTGTTTTTTTTTTTTTAGTTCATTTTATTTGATTGGGTTAAATTTTGTCGCGGAGGTATGTAAACATTTCACGTTGAATACTAGTATCTTAAGAAAAATCCAAATAAATGAAAATTTACTCAAAAGCTAAAGAAACAATAGCCATTTTCTGTTCCTAAGTTAAGCATCGTGTTTTCTTCATTCTTTCTGTTACGTGTCTTTAAACAACTGCGATTCACTTGAAATGTCAACAATCATATATATGATCAGTAAAAAGGATGTAATTTGACAGACTTCGTAATCTTAGATTACGTGGGGAAACTATAAGTTTACGGAGAAATGGACTTAAGTTAGGGTAAATACCATGCGCAATAACATGGTTTACTAGAAATTGTCCGTTATTTTACGGATTTCTTTAAAATTGTACGTTATTTTACGGCTTTCTAACAAATTCCTCGGAAAATATGTGCTGCCAAGAGAATAACATTTTGTACAATTGACACTGAAAATTGTGCAAGGCATTTACCTTAATTTACGTCCCTTTCTCCGTATAATCACTGTTTTCCCCTGTAATCTAAGAATATGAAGTCTGACAAAATACATCTCTTTTTTACATTGTAAGGTTTTTTTTACAACACGGAACGTCTTTAGCTGTTAAAAGGTTCTGGAAAGAGTAACATCACTGATATGCTACTCACTCAAGTCGATGCTGAATCACTCTGAACTTGAGAATATTCTATTTGTATAGAGGCTATGTTATACGTAAGAATTAAAGAGCAAGAAAAACAATTTCTACATCTTCTGATCATTGATCATCAAAATTTAATTATTCAACTTTGCACATTAAGGTTTTATTACAAGAAAACGTATAATTTCAATATTAATTAACTATAGGCCTAATACCAAAGACAAATGATGTCTTGAAGAAAATAATAAACATGGTAAAAAATTGTTCAATTAACGTCGCTGTTTCTGGAAGTCTGAATTGGATTCCGTAGTATGTGCTTTGGCAATATCTGAACAAAATGTGGCAATATCTGAAAAAATGGAGTGATTTGAATTGCGTAAACTGATGAGTTATGGAAGAAAAA
>JXSR01S014570.1:31205-41279 GCA_000969725.1 Ophiothrix spiculata | reverse complement strand
GCTGTTTCTGGAAGTCTGAATTGGATTCCGTAGTTCTTTGGCAATATCTGAACAAAATGTGGCAATATCTGAAAAATTGGGGTATTTGAATTGCGTAAACTGATGAAATTGATGAGTTATGGAAAAAACCGTTGACTTCTTTGAAGGAAACTTACTTTTGACACCATTTTGAAGAATTATTGAATGACAATCCTCCGACTCGTTTGGTAAAAGAGGACCGTAAAGGGAATGGTGGCAAATGCTTGCAACGAAAGGGACATTAAAGGAGATAGTCCGACTGATTGCTTCAACGTTTTTTTAAACTTTTTCTGACTTCGGTGCCAAACTATTACTCATATTATTCTTATATTCCATGTGAAATTTTATGGCTGATACATATTCAGTTTGTGAAATATGGGTAAGCTATGATATACATTGACTTGTAAATCAAAACGGTTGAGCCGATGTAACTGGAATTTAAAATTATTTAGACCTCTTTTGAGTGTTAATCTTTCACATGAATCCAAAATCCAAATTTTGAAAAATCGAATCCAGCTCCTTTAAGGCAAATAACAAAGAATAACAGCATCAGTATGAAAAGTACAGTATTACATGTAAATAATCTCGCACAAGTAATCTTAATCTTTTGTCCTTTGAACTTTAAACATTTTATACTTCTCAAAATTTATTGCAAGTGCACCAGAAATTAGAGTTATTATGCTCAAGATTATACATGGACGTCTTTCTGTTTCATGTATATGTACCATTATAATATACAAAAATCCTTATAGTTGCTATAAATGTTATGACAATGTAGGTAGCCATCATACAGTGCAATGCAGTGGCTGCATAAAATAAGGATACATTTACATACTTAAACGATACTAAACGATTCTGGAAATGAGAACATTCTATTTATAGAGACGCAATGTTATTCTAAGCAGAAATCAGGGCAAGAAAACAAAGTGTTTATCTCGAAAGAGATTTATCTATCTACTTGATTCATTTAGTTAAAACTTTGCTCAATATTGAGTAAGAGGTACTCGACGTTGAGCAAGATTATAAACTCAACCGAGTAAAATTTTAAACGATTTACTCAACAATGAGCTGTGACCTTTTTACTCAACAAAGATGTTTTTAAGGGTGAACAAACTGTCCTAAATTATCGCTGGATAGTTGTAGTTTGATAAAGCCTAAAGTTGCCTGCTCTGCAGCCGACAAAGAATGATGATGATGAGGATTATGATGATAGGGAAATTCGTTTTCAAAATCAAATACCAAACATATTTAGGGATTAAGACTGTGTTTATCTGAAAAGAATCGGAAAGATGTAACATGGGCAATATCACGCAATTTTGGATTTAAATTGAATGATGAAAATCTACAACCTAGCTAAGAACCCCCGATGCTTAGTTTTGATTGAATTTAATACATGCTGCTCTCATAGCTTACTTTCAACATCTTAGAGCCTGTAGCGTTTAGACCCCCTTTGAGGGTTGGATACGCATGCTTTTCAGACATCAAAAGGGTCATATTTTGTCCAATAGGCGTCTACGACGTTTGTTTTAAAGGGGTGTATTGAGAAATCATCGGGAGCCATAGTGGCACTAAGGTACAAATAATGATTGGTAAAGCTTTCATAAATATATAGTATTTTTATTGACCACAGATCTTAGATAACGTTTTTGGGTAGTTTTCGTTTGTATAACCCTTCAAAGGATGTTTTCTTTCAATTCACCCGAGTCCTTGAAAACGAACAATAACAGTTCTAGAGTCATTTTGTATGATATCTGTAACTAACCAGGTAAAATGTTAAACGAGTCAAAGGACTACGTACAGAAGAGACAGGTTATATCTTCACCGAATGATAAGCTCAAGTGTCAACATAACAAGCTATGTATTCCTTCTTTCTCCTTAGTCAATTGTCTTGGGATAGTCTGTAGCAAATCATATAAATATATCAAAGAATCATCTAAACTTTCATTTCCCATATTTGACCGTCAATCACTAAACAGAAGTAAATGCAGTCTCTTTTCACGTATTAAATATTTGCAAATACCAAGTTATTCGTGAAATGGCACCTCAGTGAACTTCACTCGATTTCAAGAAGTTATGGTCTTTCGAAGGTTGTCAGGGAGTAAAATGTATAACTGAGACAAAGGTGTTCAAAGATCAGTGAGCCCTTTATATTATTTTCTATTGATCGTATTCAAAATTATACAGATATATTGAATATTTCCGGTCATTTTCTTGAAATGAAGTTTTGAAGTAAGCACGAGGGTTGTGGATCTGTCAAATAATCAATTTCGGCAAATTATGACCTTGACATGTTTTTTCACCTGTAGCAAAAAATGAAGTTTGCTGCATTTACGCCTCGAGATGAACAGTCACATAAAACGGTCAGATATGTGACACGGTTCATCTTTGGCCCAAAAGTCAAAACTGAGTTTCTGGTATCGGTAGGCAGCTTGTTTGTTCTTTTAAGACTTTTTAAATATATTTCCAACATTTTGTCAATCAAAGGTTTGGTTCAAAAGCTAGAGCCAAAAACATAGCAACCTTGATCAGACCGAGTAAAACGCAACTGAAATTCAAGATATTTCGATGTTACCTAAACAATACTGTTTTATTATTGGAATATCACTTCAAAGGTTCATATCAGTTAGCGTTTTTAATGTCAAATTTCATTCAAATTTAGCTGACACGTTTTATACATTATACCCATTCAGATGTCAAAAATGTAGAAAATAATCAATTCCTATTTTGATCTAGAAATGTCGAATAATGGAAGCGTTTTGTGCGTAGGTGACTGTCCCGTGGATATTTTGATTCAAGAAATTAATCTGACATGGACCGAAAATCTGTATCTACATGTAAAAAAAATATGTATCTACGTACAGGAATTAACAAGTAAATGGAAGCAGAGTGTATATATTCCTTTCGAAAAAGATTAAAATTTGTAAAATACAGATTCATTTTAATTGCTATCTGGCACTGGTTTTTAAACATGAACTAGATTTTGTTTTTCTTAACCAACATACAAATAATTACTCTCGGTAATGTCACTAAAGATAATTTTCAAAGATTTCAATACGTTGTGGTTTATGTTGCACCGAAAAGTCGATAACCGATTAATCGGCAATGATTATCGGTTCTGATTCGGTATCAGTGACGTAGGAAACTGGGGGGGGGGGGGCACATATGAAGACGAACCGACAGAATTCTATTGACCATGCGAGCGGAGCTCATGAAGTGAGCCGCGGAGCGAACAACGGTTGGGGTCCAGGGACCCGCCCTAGGGCCCCCGATGTGGGTCCAGGGGGCAAAGCTTCCGGAAGCTCCGGGGTTTTAGCTATTTGACACACTGCAGGAAGGCTGATTGAAACCATTTTGGATTTATGAAGTTATAATGGTGCCCAAATGCTGTGTAAATCATCTATATGAGGTAGTTGTTGTAGAAACCGACATTGGCAGGTCGCCCGGACCGATCGATTATTCATGCTGTATCGCCGCCCGGCCTGCTGCCGGTGGGCTCAACTTTACCGACGAGCGCTTTTTTAACCGACGGACGGTCAGTAATGGGGGTCACGCCCCCCTCCCCTCCCCTCTAGCTACGCCACTGATCGGTATCAGTATAAACACTAATTTGCCGATTATATCAATAAGCGACTCGTTAATTATCTAAGCCTATTTAAGCAGAAACTCACCATAGAGTTATTGTATTGAGAAAAATGCATTAGTACGTCAGTGCATAGTTCAATATCAAGTCCGTTCACATCGTGAAATAATTAACCGGTATCGGCCGATTATTGTATCAAATAATCGGCATTTGGTGTCGGTTAAAAATGGCTTATCGGAACATCACTAGACTTTATGTACTTTCAAATGAAGACAAATTCCCGAAGTAAACCGAGAGAGACATATTATGTTTGAAATTCAATCCGTAACATAATATGACACGGACCGTTTTTTATCTTACCGAATGATAAGTTTAAAGTGACAGATGCGTGTCTACATGTACACATGTAACAAGTATTGCGTACTCTTTTTCTTAAGTTAAGTGTCTTAGTAGATTGTGCACACACCAGTCAAACATATCAAATAAAATCAATTTCAAAGAATTACATGGCAGCTTCATCTGTAGTAGGAACTGTACTCTTTACGCTGTCAACCTGGAAGTACAAATTATTGCATAAGTAGAAAGTAATTGAAGTTTAGTTCTCTTTCACTTAAACCACTATATGGCCACCATCTAATTCCTTATTACTAAAACAATTGTATTGCAATTATATTTAACCCTAGCTAGTTATACAGAAATATATTTACGGGGGGGGGGGGTTCTCTAGGAACAATTCAATCTATTCTATGATTCAATGTTATCACTGACACTGATATGATGCTAGATCTAGGCTGGGCAATCAGACACTTGTGATCAGACACATATTAGATGTGTACATTTTAACATTATTCATTCGAAAACTAAATTTAGAAAAAGTAAGGAAAGGTTAAATGCAAAAAGGAAAATAGCTAACTTTTGACAGTATTTTTACCAAACTTTTTAGACTATGATAATAAAAAAGGACAGCAGAAGTGAAAGTTGTTATTCAAAGACTTGCAGCAAGTTTAACAAATGACGGCAGAGATACGCAGAAGTTGCTACCAATTTATAAGAAAGCCTCGCCTAGCTGATTCATTTGTGAATCTAACTTTAGATATACAGAAGTATTTGTCCAATTTTGCATGTAATGACAGATAAAACATCGCATATGTTGTAAATGAATGAACACTTTTACGCTCTCTATTAAGCATGATTTCATTTCATGCGTTTGGAATATGTCTAGGACGATGCTTCCTGAGTGTTCAATCATACCCAAACCCATCCACGACATTCATGATTGATTGATGTAAGATAATATTAAAATATGCTTATATCTATTTACGACTGACTGATGTGTAATAGTTCAGATAAGCAAAATATTTAAGTGACTAAATGTCTTTGCACTTTTAAAAGAATGGCGTAGGGTTGGTGTGCTCAATTATCTTAAAGACGAGGATATTGAAAGTTTATTTCTCTTTTTGTTACGTCATTTTCATACTATGATGATAAATAAGATCAATCATTACTTAAAAACATTTATTTGTATGCGAAATTCAATAAAAACTAGATATAATATAACCGTTATTTTAAGTTAGCATAACGGCATTCCAATAGGTTACTTGAAAAACTTCTTGTTTTTACAATATAATCAAAAATACCTAAACAGCGCTGTTTGACATTTGTTTGGTGAGTACGCCAACCTAGCATCCAAAGAGTAGTTTCTTAAATAATTTGAAAATTGAAGGGGTAGGTGCAATATAGTGCTAACCCTCTTTTTGTACAAGTTACTGGTTTTGATTTGAATGATTTTTTAACTATGCAAATGAAAAATAGTTTTCGAAAAGTTTATTATGATGAAGTTCATAGGTAAATGAAAATATTTTGACCAAAATTGAAGTCCCAAGTGATTTCAATAAAACAAGCCAGTCACTTGAAAAATGAGGGTTAGCACTATACTGCCCCAAGATCTGGTACATTACAATTTCTAACTTTCTAGAAACACTAGATACCAAAGTTTTTTCTTTTTCAAAATGCCAGATCTAAGAGTACTTGATGCAAGGATAATAAATTCAGTGATTCCAGAAGAAGTACAGTGTTTCTTAATGATCTATGGCCCTGTATATGAATTCAGGGGCAATATAGTGCTAAGCCATAGTGTCTGATTTTTAAGCCACCCTTAGACTTTTGAATTACTTAATCTTAGCCATACAATGATTTTGCTGAAAATAGTATACAATATGTTGATAATGAAACTCAGCCAGAGATGTTTTTCCCTAAATTAATTGAAAATTGATGTAATAACTTGTTTTAAATGCATCTGTTTCAAAACCAGTACAAAGGTGGTCGGAAAATAGGTGTGGGTTAGCATTATATTGCGCCTACCCCTTCAATTATATAAAAGAAAGTAATAACAGTGTGCATGAGAGCGTAATAGACAAAATAAAAAGTTCATGAAACCAGTAATAATCAAGTTATTCCCACATTATGTTGAACCAAATGGGATTGAGGGTACTTATAATAACATTACCATTCACAAATTGGTTGATTATGAAGTAGATGAACTACAAATGTAATCTCATTTCGCACTAAATGCAGGGGTAACGTACTTCTCCGTTTATTTATTTATTTTATCCTTGCCAATTGCCGAAAACAATCAGCGTAAGTCGTTTTTACGAAGCACACGAAGTGCAAAAAGGCATGCATGGAATATTGAAAACTTTAAAGAACTAACAATTTAAAAGACCACTTTAAATGATCAAGTTGGGAAGAGGTTTTAAAACAGAATTTTAACTGAATGTTTGACTTATTTGCCCGTTCATTAAACCCGGAGTTCCAAAATGTCTTCTTATTAATGACAATTACTGAGTTTGTTTTGTTACGCAGATATATTAATAAATGTTTTGCATTTTGACTGTGGAAATAATATTTGCCACATCAAGAAAAACTCGTTTGACACTCAATATGTTAAAAAAGTCTAAATAATTGTGTTATATTTGTACTGCTTCAAAACTACGAAGCAACGGGCATTTCTGCCCGATTTCAATCAATTTTTCAGTACTTCTTCTAATGCCTGGAAAATTTATATTTTGTTGATTACAATTTCGAGTAAGAAGTTTAATTTAACTAATTAGTAAAGAAGATTTGCTAGTAGAATTTTTAAGCGTATTTGTGATGGCTCATCCCGAAAGGGTGGACTTTGCAAATAATATCAATTTTGATTTTATCATGTCATCTGTCACATCATTTTTTAAGCTTTAAAATGACATCTTACTTGTTGCAATTAATCAAGACGATCAAATTTTACAACAGAAAATCTGCTGGAAATTCTTAATATTTTCTTTTTTTTCGCTGCCTATTTTCATCAGTTACTCGAAAAGTCCCTCCTTTTCGGGGTGAGTCATCACATTAAAAAAATTGATCTGGTGTGGTCATACAAATCACACAATTTTCATATTTTGATACTTGTTCCAACTAAAGATATTCAGTTATTGAAAATATTTATTTCAAGGAACCGTATCTCAAATCGACCTCATATAAAGATTTTCAAACATTTGCAACTATAACCCAGTATATCTCAAAATTCACGTTGCCGCAAACTTGAACCTTCGATATCTTGAAATTGCTTACACACGAATGAATTAAATGAGTATCTCGTTGCGCAAACGAAAACTTTGTTGCACTTTTGTATATGTATAGTAGGTCTATATACTCCACAAAAGAAAACCACAACAGGATGATGTTTATCAAAATGGATATTTGAAATATGCAGACGCTGATAGATGATTAACGTCTACAGGCTTATTCTCCGATAAAGTGTGCAACTTTGCCGTTTTGGTGTCGCTCATGTTCGTGTTGCTTGTTTCACGTTGTAAACCTATTATAAATGATTTGAGTGGTTTAGGTGATACATTAGAGTCACATTAGTAATATATGTGAAGCTAAACAATTTATCATTCCAGGAAAGTAGATAACGATTAATTTGAAAATGCCAAATCGTTACTTTTCCCCATGTCGCCAGCCATACTTTTTATGTTTTATGTGCCCCCGTTCCTAAAATATTCGGGCATATGAAACGCAATGCACACTGTTGAAACAGCCCGTAATAGGTATTGATAATGACATATAAAGTTTAATTATATTAAGTATTTGATATGGCATACGAGCTTTTTAAAGCATGTCGCCAATATTGCAAACAGATACGAAGCAGATTCTAAAATCGATAACAAAGTGTGAAAATGAATTTGTTGATGGATGATTCCGCATTGGGTTTATCAAGTAAACTTCAGTGTTGAATAACATATATGTTATATAGAATTATATATTTACAGTAATGATTTACAAGGATATTAATATCAAAAATACCCTATGTGACTGTCAGGTCGCGACAGATACGAACCGCACATTTTGCTCCCTTCTCGCAAAACGCGGTACACTATGAGCAAAATACTACACCACAGTGTAGTATGTGTAAAGCTCCTAACTTAGTGTAAAGATCAAGTTTGTAAGAAAACTAATTTTCTCAATAATGAATATTTAAAAAAGGATTCCAACAGATACGAACCAACAGATACGAACATTAGGTATAGGGAATACAATGGTTAAAAATCAAGTATTTTTAAAACATCTCCCATGCACTTTTTCTTCTTCAGAAGCCATAAGAGTTTATGATTTTGTATGTTTTTCATGAGTTATTAGTAGTCGAAATTTCAACATTTCTCTAACCAAAGTTGCACGGTTTATGAGCCTACAAATACATCACTACATGATGCATGTGCTTCAACTACTTCCTTCCCCTTTCATCTTTACAAAAAATGTTTGGATTAATTAATGTAGCACATTACTCATAACGTAATTCCCTGACATTTATGGAACATTTCATCCCACTTCGTTTAGCTGGTTTTCTTGTTACTTTACTTATTCCATGTTTTCGTAACTTACTTACATTATCATCATTGAAAGTACCATTTGATTACTTAAACGTTTAGTTTGTTATTTTTTTGATTGAAAATCTCTTGAAATGATGATTGAAGATTTTTCAAATTCCATTCTACTTCAGTGTTTAACGCAGACTCGTTTCAACTCATGACACAAAGCCCTGTGCATTTGAAGATCAAACACTTCCCAAGAATCTTTGAAGAATGTGGCAATTATCATATTGACATGGTGTGTCGTAAAGTTCTACAATTTAAGATGAATTTGTCCCATCACTCTACACTGAATTACTGCACACGTGGACATGCCTTCAACATATATTTGAACATCTTATTGGGTAAATAATTCCCTGTAATATTCCATGTGGTCATTGATTTATTTCGACATTGGATTTGCAATCTTCTTAAATTAACAAAGTGTATTTACTTGGGTGGTATGTCTAATGGGGTTGAATATAGTTTTCACGTGGAATTGGTATAAGAGTTTCCTCTTCTTATACTTTTTTTTTATAAAGCACAGAAGAAATTGCACGATACAGTTTAAATTTCGAATAAGGAGAAAAAAAGAAAGGGAAAGAGGAAAGAAGCTAAGGAAAGTATTTGAAAGGAAGAGCAGGAATACAGTAAGGTCGGAGAAATATGAAACACATCGGGAAAGATGGAAATCCGTTAAGGTTCTGCAACCATGTACCTGATTCGCCAATGACTTATGTAGGTGTACATTGTTGGTAATAGTTTAACCTCTATCAAATGCATTGAATACAGGCATATCTAATCATATTCTTAAAATTCTGCTAAGAAGGATTCTAAGATTATGGCACAATATTATCATTGTAGTCCAACTAACACAAATTGTATAAATTCATATATACAGTCTTGACATTAAATATGGAAAATAATTGTTATGTTGGTTTACATCTTGAATAATCCACCATATCAGTATATCACAACTCAGGAAGGCGTGTTTCTTCATATTTGTAACTATACATGTAAACTTTAAAACAAGACCCCTTTTGTGCTTATCTGGGTGACACAGAGACAATTAGGAACTTCAAAGCAGAAAAACCTTTCGAAATTGAGTCCAAAGTTGTGGACAATAATACGATATTAAGGAAATTAAATTTGTTATAGTTTCTTCAATGCATTACCTGGACGCGTGAAATTTTACAGGGTTGTTTTAAATGTTGTTGGTTATTAATTATGAACAGTCATCTTTCTCTGTCATCCATAAGAAGTGTAGAGCGCGTGGCCTCTCCATACAGACATTCCCGTATAGGCTAGTAAAAATATAAAAAATAAGTCAAACAAATTGCAAAAGTGATGATATTTACAGGATAATATCAGACAAACATATATAACAACTAGTCCAAAATCTAGAAAAATCTAGTTGGTGGAACAGTGATTATATGCATCAAACAAAATGGCTGCCAAAACAGGAGTTAAAATTTTCAAAATTGGTTAAATCGTGTTAAAAACCATTCTATTGTGTTCCACTAGTCACAACAAATCAGAAAAAGTATACTTTTACCCACCTCCGATGTATGGTTATTGAGTTATATCCAAAAA
>JXSR01S014569.1:6492-18346 GCA_000969725.1 Ophiothrix spiculata | reverse complement strand
GAAAGTTATGATTTATAAACACATGTATCATTAAAAATAAAAATGCTGGGATCATAATTTTTTGAATATACTTCAATGAGATATGCGTTATGCTAAAGCATGTATCGAATATTGACATGTAATTGCAAATTTTGTTGTTTCTTAATGATTTATATGTGGGTAATATTCTGTATACATTAATGTACAAAACATGCATTTACACTAGAAAACTTTAAAACGACATATCTTTTGACCGAGTCGACGAAAATGGTAAAAGTTATACATTTTTCAAAAGGAAATTTGTTGAGGAATCCAAATATGTGATTAATATTTAGGTAGTGTATACATGAAAAATCTTTTGACCGATAAATGTCCCAAAAATTAATGTGTCGTTTCATAGATTTTGACCATCCTCAATATTTTGACCACAATGAAATTGGTTACCAAATGAATTGTTTTATGGAAGGCTATCAACATCCTTCAAGTAATGTTTGTGCACCTGGATACACCTTTCCCCAACAAAATCTCATTGTGACAAGTTGGTTGACCAAAATGCACTTTTATTTTATTTTGCAACCTGTATAATTTTTACCCATCCCTAAAAATTAGACTTATTCAGGTAAAATTGAAATCCTCGGAAAGTAAGCTTTCCAGCAATATCTACATTTTAGGTTTTAAGTGTATATATTCAGAGTTACGATCCGTTGAATACAAACTGGCATGGTTTTACCAATGTTTTTGTGTGAAACAAAAAATATTACCAGTTAATGACTTACGTCCACCTGTATAATATGATATGTGATCATCCATCACAAACAGAGGCTGTATATGATAAGTGACCATCCACCACAAGAGCTAAAAATTATGTGTGCATGTCTACCACAAAATAGCTGGTAATGATACGTGACTGTCCACCATAAACGAGTAGTAAATGACATGTGACCGTCCAACCACAAACAGGCTGTAAATGATATGTGACCGTTCACCACAAACAGGCTGTAAATGATATGTGGCCATCCACCTCAGGAGCTGAAAACGAGGTGTGCCACAAACAAACTGAATGATACATGACTGTTCACTATAAGCTAGTTGTAAATGATGTGATTGTCCAACACAAACGAGCCATAAATGATATGTGATGACCACAAACGAGTTGTAAAAGATGTGACCATCCACCTCAAAGGAACTGTAACTGATATGTGTCTATCCACCACAAACGAGCTGTAAATGATATGTTACCGTCCACCACAGACGAGCTGTAAATGTTTGTGACCGTCCACCATAAACGAGCTGTATATGATATGTGACCATCCACCACAAACAGGCTGTACATGATAGTTGACTGTTCACCACAAACAGGCTGTAAATGATATGTGACCATCCACCACAAGAGCTAAAAATGATTGGTGCCTGGCTACCACAAACAAGCTGTAAATGATATGTGACTGTCCACCAAAAATGAGTAGTAAATGACATGTGACCATCCATCACAAACGAGCTGTAAATGATATGTAACCGTCCAACACAAACGAATTGTAATTAACAAATGATCTTCAACCACAAACAAGCTATAAATGACATGTGACCATCCACCACAAGCGAGCTGTAACTGATATGTGACTATCCACCAAAGATGATCTGTAAATGTTGTGACCGTCCACCACAAACAAACTGTAAATGATGTGACCATCCACCACAAATGAGCTATAAACTATGTGACCGTCCATCACAAACAGGCTGTAAATATTGTGACCATTAACCACAAACGAGCTGTAAAAGATGTGACCATCCAACTCATAACTGATATGTGACTGTCCACCACAAACAAGCTGTAAGTGATATGTTACCATCCACCACAAACGAGACATAAATAATATGTTACCGTCCACCACAGACCGAGCTGTAAATGTTGTGACCGTCAACCACAAACGAGCTGTATATGATATGTGACCATCCACCACAAACAGGCTGTATATGATATGTGACCATCCACCACAAACAGGCTGTATATGATAATTGACTTGATCACCACAAACAGGCTGTAAATGATATGTGACCATCCACCACAAGAGCTAAACATGAGTGCCTGTCTACCACAAACAAGCTGTAAATGATACGTGACTGTCCATCATAAATGAGAAGTAAATGACATGTGACCATCCACCTCAAACAGGCTGTAAATGATGTGACCATCCAACACAAGAGCTGAAAATGATGTTTACCTGTCTACCACAAACAAACTGTAAATGATAAATGACTCTTCACTATAAGCTAGTTGCAACTGATGTGATTGTCCAACACAAACGAGCCGTAAATGATATGTGATGACCACAGACGAGCTGTAAAAGATGTGACCATCCACCTTAAAGGAACTGCAACTGATATGTGACCGTCCACCACAAACAAGCTGTGAATGATATGTGACCGTCCACCACAAACGAGCTGTAAATGATATGTCATATGTGGCCGTCCACCACAAACAAGTTGTAATTAATAAATGGTCGCCAACCACAAGCTATACATGACATGTAACCATCTAACACAGCTCTGTATATGATAAAGATGATCTGTAAATGTGACCGTCCACCACAAACTGTAAATGATGTGACCATCCACCACAAATGAGCTATAACCTATGTGACCGTCCATCACAAACAGGCTGTAAATGATGTGACCATTATTCACACACGAATTGTATATGTGACGGTCCACCCCAAACGAGCTGTAAAAGATGTGACCATCCACGTCAAAGTAACTGTTACTGATATGTGAGTGTCCACCACAAACAAACTGTAAATGTTATGTGACAATCCGCCACAAAACAAGCTGTAAATGATATTTGACCGTCCACCACAAACGAGTTGTAATTAATAAATGATCGCCAACCACAAGCAAGCTATAAATGACATGTGACCATCCATAAGCAAGCTATAAATGACATGTGACCATCCATCACAACGAGCTGTAAATGATGTGACCATCCACCAAAGATGATCTGTAAATGATGTGACCATCCACTACAAATGAGCTATAAACTATGTGATCGTCCATCACAAACAGGCTGTAAATGATGTGAACATCCATCACCAACAGGCTGTATATGATGTGATCATTAATCACAAACGAGCTGTAGATGTACCGTCCACCCTAAACGAGCGGTAAATTATGTGACCATCCACCTTAAAGGAACTGTAACTAATATGATCTGTAAATGTTGTGACCGTCCATCACAAACAAACTGTAAATGATGTCACAATCCACTACAAATGAGCTATAAACTATGTGACCGTCCATTACAAACAGGCTTTAAATGATGTGACCATTAATCACAAACAAGCTGTAGATGTGACCGTCCACCCCAAACGAGCTGTAAATGATTCGACCATCCACCTCAAAGGAACTGTAACTGATATATGGCCGTCCACCACAAACAAGCTGTAAATGTTATGTGACCGTCCACCACAAGCGAGCTGTAACATATGATGATATGTGACTATCCGTTAAAGATGATCTATAAATGATATGACCATCCACCACAAATGAGCTATATAAACTATGTGACCGTTCATCACAAACAGGCTGTAAATGATGTGACCGTCCACCCCAAATGAGCTGTAAAAGATGTGACTATCCACCTCAAAGGAGCTGTAACCGATATGTGACAATCCACCACAAAACGAGCTGTAAATGATATGTGACCGTCCACCACAAAGAGTTGTAATTAACAAATGATCACCAACCACATGATGTAACCGTCCACCACAAGCAAACTGTAAATGATGTGACCATCCATCATAATAGAGCTAAAAACTACGTGACTGTCCATCACAACAAGGCTGTAAATGATGTGACCATAAATCACAAACGAGCTGTAGATGTGACCGTCAACCCCAAAGAGCTGTAAATGATGTGACCAACAACCTCTAAGGAACTGTAATTGATATGTGATTGTCCACCAGAAACAAGAGCTGTTATGAGACCATCCACCACAAACGAGCTGTAAATGATATGTGACCGTCCACCACAAACGAGTTGTAATTAATAAATGATCGCCAATAACAAGCTATAAATGACATGACTATCCACCAAAAGCGAGCTGTAAATGATATGTGACCATCCATCAAAGATGATATGTAAATGATGTGACCATCCACCACAAATAAGCTATAAACTATGTGACCGTCTATCACAAACAGGCTGTAAATGATGTGACCATTAATCACAAACGAGCTGTAGATGTGACCGTTCACCCAAAACGAGCTGTAAAAGATGTGACCATCCACCTTAAAAAAATGTTACTGATATGTGACCGTCCACCACAAACAAGCTGTAAATGATATGTGACAATCTACCACAAAACGAGCTGTAAATGATAATTGATATTTGACCGTCCACCACAATTGAGTTGTAAATTAATAAATGATCGTCAACCACAAAGAAGCTATAAATGACATGTGACCATCCACCACAAGCGAGCTGTAAATGATATGTGACCATCAACCAAAGATGATCTGTAAATGATGTGACTGTCCACCACAAACAAACTGTAAATGATGTGACCATCCACTACAAATGAGGTATAAACTATGTGACCGTCCATCCCAAACAGGCTGTAAACGATGTGACCATTAATCACAAACGAGCTGTAGATGTGACCGTCCACCCCAAACGAACTGTAAATGATATGTAACAGTCCACCACAATTGGGATGTAATAGATAAGCGACCTTCCACCACATACGAGCTGTAAATGATATGTGACCATACAACATAAACTAGCTGTGAAGACTGTCCACAAACGAGCAGTAAATGATGTGACTGACCACAAACACGCAGTAAATGATATGTGACTGTCCATCACAATAGAGCTTAAAACGAATGTGTTTCCGTCCACTACAAATAAGATGTAAATGATTTGTGACCGTCCACCACAAATGAGTTGTAAATAATGTGATTGTCTGCCACAAACAAGCTGTGAATGATATGTGACCACAAATAAGCTTGCTGTAAATGATATAAGATCATCCACCAGAATGGAGCTGAAAATGATGTGTGCCCATCCACTACAATCTAAGCTGTAAATGATATGCGACCATAATCACAGCAAATAAGTTGTAAGTGATGTGATTGTCTGCCACAAATGTGCTGTAAATGATATGTGACCATCACCCTTAAACAAGCTGAAAATGATATGTGACTGTCCACCACAGACGATCTGTAAATAATGTGATCATCCACATAAACGAGCAGTTAATGACATGTGACCACCCACCACACAGGAGCTGTAAGTGATATGTGACCATTCACCACAAACAGGCTGTGAATGATGTGATCGTCAACCAAAAAGAGCTGAAAACGATGTGTGTAAATGATACCTGACTATCCACCAAAAATTAAGTTGCAAATGATGATTATCCACCAAAAACGAGCCGTAAATGGTATGTGGCCACCACAAGCTAGCTGTAAAAATGTGACCATCCACTACAAAAGAGCTGTAAATGATATGTGACTGACCGTCCACCACAAACAAGCTGTAAATAATGTGACCCTCCACAAACGAGCTGTAAATGATATGTGACCCTCCATCACATACGAGTTGTAATTGATAAATGATCGCCCGCCACAAATTAGCTATAAATGATATGTGACAATCCTCAATAAGCTGTAAATGTCTGTTCACCACAGACGATCTGGAAATGATGTGACCGTCCACCACAAACGAGCTATAAACAATGTGACATTCCAGTACAACTGAGCTGTAAATGATGCGACCATCCACCACAAACAAGCAGTAAATGACTTGTGACCATTCACCACAAAAGAACTGTAAATGATGTGACCATCCACCACAAACGAGCTGTAAATGATATGTGATCGTCCATCACATACCAGTTGTAATTGATAAATTATCGCCCACCACAAACTAGCTATAAATGATATGTGACAATCCACCATTAGCTGTAAATGTCTGTTCACCACAGACGATCTGTAAATGACATATGTGACCGTCCACCACAAACGAGCTATAAACATAGCTCGTTTGTGGTTGACTTACATTTACCTCTGTATATTAAATAATGTCGGGAATATCCATATTGAAAGTATTTGCTCTTTGTAAATTCATTAAGATTATATTCCTTTTGTAAACAGTTTCATAAATATTACGTTAATAATCTGGGTTTTTATAACAGCATCACTTCAACTGCTTTCAAACTAGGTATAGAAAATTATAAATTTTTGACCACTAGTTTGTGTTAAATGTTATGTCTGTGTCACTTGTAAAGGTGGTGTAACTCTTTTCAGGCTATGCCTTTTACACTTCCTCCATCCTTGTTTTTGTATGTAGGCCATACTTATGTTCTATTTGATTTGTATTGATATGTTTTATAATGGAAAATAAAATGAATCTGAATCTGAATCTGAAACAATGTGACCTTCCAGTACAACTGAGCTGTAAATGATGCGACCATCCACCACAAACAAGCAATAAATGACTTGTGATTGTTCACCACAAACGAACTGTAAAAGATGTGACCATCCACCACAAACGAGCTGTAAATGCTATGTGACCATCCACTACAAAAGAGCTGTAAATGATATTTGACCATCCATCACAAAAATAGATAAAATGGTCATTCGAAATGTTCTGAATCCAATTTCTTCAAAACGAAACGCACACTCTCAGAAAGCCAGGATCAAATATGAGCTTATCCTGATTCCGGATCGAAAAAGGATCAGATTGATCGAAAAAGGACCAATTTGATCTGAGAAGGATTAGATATGGTCCATTTCCAGATCATATTTTGATCCGGAATCAGGATAAGCTCATATTTGATCCTGGCTTTCTAAGAGTACATGGTCATTCATTTCATTTTAAATGTACTTTCTTAAAATTAAATCAAGGGTCATTCAGTTTTTGGTCTAAAATTAAAGCGTATACTAGACGAGCCTAATCGTGTTTAATGAGTCAAACGATAATGATCTTGGTTTTTATTTGGGTCAGAAAACATTTCCAAAAATCGTTTCGTTAAAGCTTTTAATTACAACGTTCTAGAAACATTCAAAGAGGTTTATTTACGTATGAAAACGTATTTATTTTTGAACGTTTTCAAATGTTTTAGGAAAAACCAAACCTATTTTTAACCAATTGTTAACGTTTCAAAAACGTTCCAAGAAAGGTTTATGAAAAGAAACCAAATTGTAACCGATTCAGAACGATTGAAAAACGTTTCAGACAAGTTTTGTGTTTGCTGGGTTTGAAAGAAGGAAAATATTCAGTTATCACCTAGGGTGTTCAAAACAGGCGTCCCTTTATTTTAACAAGATGGTTCGCGAACCAGTAGTCTCGCCTGTGTTATCGACCGCCTACTTCATTGACCGCCTGCTTTGTTAATCACCTACTTTGTTGATCGCCACCTTTGTCATCCATCTTAATGGGACTATTTGACACCTTAGATGACCTTTTGATCTTTCCCTTGGGTCAAGCACTTTTTATGGTCTAAGGTTAATCAATGTGTGGTCACGGGCTCATGAATTATGACCTTGACCTCAAAATGACCTTGGATCACCTTGGGATAAGTTTTTTGACCTTGAATGTATCTAAAACAACTTTGGAAATTTGACCTCAGATGACCTTTTGACCTTGACTGACCCTGCCCTTGGGTCAAGCACTTTCTATGGTCTAAGTTTAATCCATGTGGGGTCAGGGGTTCATGAGTTATGACCTTGACTTCAAAATGACCTTTGATGACCTCAGGTCAACTTGAAATTTGACCTCAAATTATCTTTTGACCTTGACTGACCTTACCCTTGGGTCAAGCACTTTCTTTGGTCTAAGTTTAATCCATGTGGGGTCAGGGGTTCATGAGTTATAACCTTGACCTCAAAATGACCTTGATTTGAAATTTGACCTCAAATGACTTTTGCCCTTGAATAACCTTCACCGCACCCCCCCCCCTCTAAAAGGCGCGTCGCGTGTGCTAATCCCGAACCCCTTCATGTCACCAAGTTTCATTAACATAGGAGATATACTTAAAATAACAAATTACGCATAAATTATGCAAATTAGGTACTTTATATGCATAGTTTGCGTTCAAATTGTACGCAGCGCCAGTTCAGCTCCAACCCTTCCCACTCACCAAATATGATCAACGTAGGGCATACGGTTTTCGGACAGTTTTAAGGAATGGTATGTCTCTTCTTGGAAAATTTTCAGGCGAGACAAAAAGTAGATTAATAGTGAGTTTGGGAATAATGCACGTCAATCAAATTCGAAGATCATAGTGTCAAAGATGTCTACTGCAAATAGTCAAACAAACGAACAAAAAATGAGGTACAAACTATTATTGTTAAACGTTTACCACCATTTTGTGGACATTATTATGTATTGTATCGAAATTGAAAGTTCTGCAGAAGGATTGAAATGGCATAATTATTAAACAGCTAAACCGTGTGATTAGCAATAATGAATTTGAAAACCTGGCCATTCGTATTTCAGGCAACGGAAGTTATGGAATATTGAGCAGAGAGGGTGTGGTCACATAGACCCTACATATTAAATGAAACACTCCAAGTGGAGTATTAAGGGAATTGTTCTGTTGGAGTAAAATCGGACTCGAAATTGAGTAAAGTTTAATCTAAAAAATCAAAGAAGATACCCTATTTATTATCATAATTTGGACATTAGATCAAATTTCAGCTAAATCGTAAATCATTTAAAAATATTTTATTAACAACTACACACATAGCATATAACATACTAGACGCTGCTTAGCTGCTGCTTCTGTACGTCCAGACCATGCCTTTCGACCATCTGGGCCTTGAGTTATGCCGAATACATGAGAGTCGAATGCACAGCGTCTGGTGCTCGGCAGGAGATTTGCAGTTGAGCCAAAAACTTCCAAACATTACAAACATAGAATACTGGTTTGATGGACTCCTTCAAACAATTAGGGCTGTAATAAAGAGGGCCCAGTGCAACCAAGCTGCGTGAATCTCCTTTGAGATCACACCAGTTGCTTGTGACTGAGATCCATTAGCCTAAGCTACGGCGTGCCCTTTACATTAGGAGATCAATATACTCAAGCAAACAATTAAACGAAATGAAATTTTGTTCTTTTTATATACAGTAGACATCTTGACTTCAGTCCGTGTGATCTTTCAAGGGAGCGGGTACGGGTACGGGGACGTGCGTTTGCAGTCCCATCTTCCCAAGGTGATTCATTTGACAACCATGACCGACACACTGATGACTTTGAAAATTCGGAGGAACTAACCACGGAAAATGCACTAATATTTAAAACACGCAAAATGATTTACTAGTACCGTATTCTTTATCATCATCTGGGGAGGGTCCTGCATTCCGAGGAGTCAACATTTAGAGTCCCAATTTTAGGAGAAATCAGTTTGATAACAACAAGCTGTTGACACAATCTGAAACCTTTGGCACGGCAAATTCGTTTTGACTGACCTAGTATTCCACTTACTTATTAGTGTGTTGCCTTTGTCAATAATTAGATGAGACTGAAGCCTATAATAGTTGTCTCTTTGCGACAATGTTGGTGTTGCCAGATGTTTTCACAATGCACGATCTCATGATTTAGAAAATATTGCACTTTGTCTCAATCCATAGTGGTGCTTCCTCTTTTGCGTATATCTCTATCATGTCTATGAGCTTCTTTTACCCAGAGTTTGTACCGTAGTGTATCTGTTTTGTTCTTTGTAAAGATATTAGCCTCCCAAACCGATGATATTACAACAACGTTTGCCGAAACGTACACGAACAAATAAGTGGAATACTTAGTGATTTTACAAAACATTTATTCTACCGATCCTTTTCAAATAGGGGCAAAATAACTCACTAACAAGTTTGTTATGTACAGAATCGTTTTAATAGCACCATTTAAATCTTATCCAATTCGTAAATTTAACATATTGAATTATGTTTGACGTAATTCTACTTTAAACAACAAAACTCCCAAAATTTAGTTGTAGTAGTATGATAAGAATACGTTTCAAGCTTCATGGTAAAAGACGACATTAGGATCTTTCCATCATGCCTGGCTTCCAATGTGATTTTTTGTACAGGTTTTAATGAGAGGGTTTAGGGTTGATACATATCAGAAATGCAAAACTGGGATGAATCCTGCCAATTGTGCTATGTTTCATGCCTAAACCTCTTATCAAAATGTGTACAAAAAATCCCATTGGAAGCATGGTATGAAAGGAAGGTCCTGATGTCTTCTTTTCTTCATGGTCATCATAATTCACACACCGAAATACGAGCTATTTTATGTACAAACAAATTACAATCAACATGATCAAGATCTACTATTCCAATCAGCGGTTGTTTCTCCATTCTTCCTCATTTTTCAATCTTGGAAATAGATGTATCGATCTAGTCGTGTATGGTTCATCCAAAAAGCTATCAGATAGCTCGTATACTGATAGATGCTGGGTTATATTTGGTTATAACATTCAATCTAAAACAAGATACCTGTACATTATATTTAAAATGTATTAAATATAAAAGCAGCCGAGGGCCATTTCGTAACTTAGCTGTTGAAACCAAACTATAACTCAATCATAATTTTATTCAGATAAAGCGTCAAATTCGTTTCAATGTGAAAAAAGTTACAAAATGGTCCGGTGCCGAACTCTGTTCTTTAAAATTTATAACAAAAAGAAAATAAAGCTATCTAAACTACGAAACAAGCAACAGGAAATAATGTAATAAGAAATAATGTAAAATACATACACTTTGGAAAAGCCATGTGAAGAAGTGTTACGTTAAATATAAGTACTGTATACTTCTTAGGGAGTATCCCAAAATTGGGAATCAAAATACTACAGAGAAAACTACAAGTACATTTGATTTTAAGATGCGTGTTTCTTAAACCGAATACGGTATATATTCCAATACCTTACGCTGATCTGCAGAAAAATGAAAAACAAACGGGACCTACGGACACATCAAAGAGATAGACTTGAATACAAAAAATAATAACATGCAACGTTTTTGGTATAAAATACGTTTACTTTCAACGAGTCATATTAGCATAATGATATATCTGGTTCCATTTTTCTTCTTTTGTTTCGATTTTAACTAAAATGGACAATATATATAAGAAAACATAAATCGTTCAATAGGATGAATTAAGTAAGATGAATATCTGTATGTCATTGTACTATTATCTTCAAGCATGTTGTTATGTTCGTCAAAACTCTGAGGAAAAGAAAATAGAGAAATGGAAAAATATATAAGCAAAGAATTCAGCTTTCTGTTCTGAATATCAAATGGTAAAATATTTTAACCCGAATTTAGGGACCCTAATTTTGATCAAATATCTAAATCAAATTCTATTTAATTTTAAATAATTTAGTTGAATTCATTTATTTTTGTATACGGTACTCACAAACCCTGAAAATCTTATTATCTAGATATATTGTCATAAGCTATAACCATTTTTGTTTTATTGCAATTTGATTTGCATCCAGAGAAGACACTAATTGTGCATGTTTTTCCACGCCTTATTTGTAACAATTAAGATTGTTGCTAATTTTGGGAATTTTCTGTTTTTGACGAGTAGGATTGACTTATGGGAGCTTCTGCTTTAGGACACATTGTAAAAACTGTTTAGCGAGTAAACACTTTTCTAAACATATTTTTGCCTTCCCTTTGTAAACATGTTTAGATACTTAAAATTGTGTGTCAATTCATGAAACATTGATTTTCAAGGCTGGGGTAGACCTACAAATGGCATAAACCGTTTTTTGTACTCTTAACTTTCAAACTAATTGCATAAAACTATATAAAAGTATACATTTTTAGAACCGGATTTTTATCTTGAACATGATGATGATATTAGTTTTTGACC
>JXSR01S014568.1:31095-42217 GCA_000969725.1 Ophiothrix spiculata | reverse complement strand
AACTCGCTAAGGTGTGCAAGAGCACATTTCCCACTTTTTCATGATCTGAGTTGTTCAAAATGAGACACTTCAAAATAGGCCTATTGGCGATATTAACAATTTTTAAATGGAGCCCAGTAAATCGAATATATATGAAATCATATTAGGCTTACTAGTAAGTCTAGTCAGAGTCTGTGGACAGAGGACCAACCCCGTGAGAATATTCACCATTTAAAAAATATCTGCATGCTATATGAAGCTTAAACTTACAGAACATGTTAGAATTACCATTCTATTCTATAAAAAAATAATTATTTTGGTATCAATGGGAAGAGGAGAGCCTACCCTATACTATGGTATAAAACAACAAAACACAAGTCAATTAATTTCACAGGGCGGGTATTTACCACCCGCCCCCTCTTCTTAGATGAAGACAACTTATTTCGTATACGTAAGTTGTCTCAACTTGATTTTTAGTTCCCCATGAGCCATTAAAGGTTAATATTTCATCACATTAATAAAATAATTGTCTATTACTATTTTGAAGAAATTGCGATATTGGTATAAATCAGCTCTTTTGATTAAGGGACAGCTGGCGTGAGTAATTGAAATAAGTATATGGCTTTGAACATACCCTGCAAAGTCAAATATAAAAATAGCATAACTCAAATCTGCGAATTGTTTAGAATAAAAATGAAAACATATCCATTATTTTGCTCTGTACACTCTCAAATGAAAAAAAATAGTGAATGGTCACTTTTTCTTGAAGTGAATTTTGTTTCACTCGAACAGATTGACATTTCAATCTTTTTGAGTTGAATCGAACGGGTTTTACTCGAAAAGAGTGAATTGTCACTCTTTTAATATTCTTCACTCTTTGTTAGATTTAAAATTGCTATTCTTTTAGATTGGTCACTGCCGCAACTATTTTAAAGATTGGTCACTGACACTAGAAGATGGTGTCGGTGAGTGACCAATCCTTAACAGATTGACAGTTTTAAAGAGTTAAGTATATCTTTTCGAGCACGTTCGATATCAAACGAAAAGACTGAAATGCCACCATGTTCGAGTGAAACAAAATTCACTCCAAGAAAGAGTGGCTGTTCATTTTTTTCATTTTAGAGTGTATCATCAACTTATTAAACATGACACGTTCAAAAACTACGAAAAATACACTGTTTCTCTCAATTTTCTAAATTTCGTCGAAATGTTAGATAGGCAAATATCTTTTTAGCGTGACGATACTTTGGTCAAACTATAATTGGGGTGAATGCATCAATTGAATTGATTTTTTAACAGCAAGGTCAGGCTGGTTTCATTGTTGAATGTCTCTGTATTACGCGCCCAAATTAAAGCACACATTTCAATGCATGCTTGTAGTTAATGCAGATTTTGCAACAAATTTGAAGACGCAATTGCCATGATTACTGGCAACCTGTTCTACAGACATTGGACAACAAGACAACAAGACAGACCTGACGCCATCTTGCCGATGGAAATATCGAGGAATTTACCTTTTTTGTGCCACGGATGATGCTGATGTGAGTAAACAATGTATATTTACATATTTTGTTTGTGATTTTAACCTTAGGGCTCATTTTCGGACATGTTACTGTAAGGAACATGTTTAAAAAATGAATTTAAAACTTTAACCGTTCAAAAGTGCATGTTTGATTTTTCCTCTTTTTGCCCAAGTTTTCGATGAAAAAGACCTGCTTATTCCATGTTAACTTACAGAAAATGAAACAAAAACTATATGAATAGTAAATAGAGTAACACGGGAACTCTTTTCAATTCAAATAATTAATTTTTGACTATAGCTAAGTCGATTTTTTGGCAAATTTCCACAACGGAAAATTCGAATGTAAACTGACACACCTTGACCGTCATTGTCAATGTCTTTTCGGATGTTTATTGGTACCATGAATGATCAAAAACATACATAATTCCATTATCAAACATTGATATTTAACCTGCCAAAATTTAATGACATCGGATTATTCGAAGTGCTTAAAATTATGAGGTTTCTGCAAAAAGCGTTAACTTTTTCGAGGTAGTCTGTTGACACCATTTTAATTTTAACCTTGATCATGAACGTGAAATCCTTAGTAAAGGATATTGTATAAACTAGAGACTCTATTCCACATGTACAACAAATATTATGACGATCGAACAAATGTAAGTAGGCAAAAACGTGAGGTAAACTTGACGTTCAGTCAAGCGAGACGATTTAGGGACCGTAACCTTAAAGACTGGTGCCTATGATATAGGTCTACTTACAAAACGCAGCTATAGCGTATTAGCGTATAGCTAGACACTACCGGAGACGCTGAGGTTCGAATCATTTTAACTTACCAGCGTCTGGGTAACGTCTTCAAAGCGTCTTAAATGAAACCGCCACACGCTATCTACGTCTTGCTAGAATATCATGGGCATCATTCGTTTAAAAATGCTGGTTTCAGTTTTAATCTTAAGAGCATATCGATTAGGGAGAAAAATCTATTTAATTTATATACAGTATATTACAACTTTAAAGACAAATCAGTATGAGTAGTATTTAAAATCCCTTGACTATTTACCTTTAAAATCAGTGTGAATATTAACTTAAAACATAATGGCTGGCGATTATCGAAACTATCAAATTTATATTGTATTTCTCCAGAGTATCATGATACTGCTGTTTGACTTTCACTTTTGATAAATAAGCATATCAACAATGATCTGTGGTCAATTCATATGTGGTCAATTCATTAAAAACATAAAATAAAAATCTATGCACAGAAACATTTCATACTTACAAAAGAGGAATAGAAGAGTTTCATTTGATTTTTCATAACCATTGCAATATAGTTACAATTCTACGTTCTGCATTATTCTATTTTTTATAACGACGTATGCATGCCAGTATTTTCTTACCTTTAGGCAAAAAAAGTTGTTGTGTTGCCCTCAGAAACCGACCCTAACAATATGAAAAATAGTCTCACTCCGAAAAGCAATAAAAAGAGGGACTTTGCGACAGAACACTTTTCAAGAAACAGGTGAAAATAGGCCGTGAAAAATAAAGAAAATATTACGAATTTCCAGCAGATCGCCTTGATCAATTTCAGCAAGTAAGGTGTCATTATTTAGCTTCATAAGGTGGATTTTGAGTTCAAATGTTATTGTTTACCTGTATAAGCTTTCATATAACCCGGGTCATAACCATGATAACCATGGATTTGTGACTTCCTAAAGGAATTTCCTTCATCAACTCGATGTCTTGAGCTCCATGTCCTACGAAAAGCAATACAGTACTGCCTGTTTTATTAGGTTACTATGCATTTATGGTGTCATTTAAGTTTCAATCGTGTCAGTTGCTCTTGTCAATCTTGTTGCTAGCTGTATTGTTTATAAGAGGTTATAAACAACAAATCTCATGTACTTTTGATCAAGTTTACAATTATATGCATGATTAACACGATTAATTTAAATATCCAACTAAGGGAAAGTAAACTGTTTTATGCATAATAAAAAAAAACATGTCACTATTTGATATCATTTTAACTGTTAGCCTTATTAAACATTATTAGCATATGAATAGTAAATTGGTCACATGGTTATTAAAGCAAATGTAATTGATCCAAAATTATGTCAAAATAATTAAATAAAAAGTAAACGTGGATATTTTTTGTTTAAGATTGGTGAAGATGTTTGGGTGTGTTTTATTAATAAGGGTGTGGTGGGTGGGTGTTGCTACAATAAGATTGTCAAACTTGGGTGAGTGGATTTATGATGTACGTAAATCTCTTGAAAACATAATTACTAGTTACAAATATATACACAATTGATTTAAAAGAAAACACAACAAAACAAGGCTTAATAATAAACACAATTTATTTTGTGCTAAGAATTTCATGGGTGTGGATATGATTTTGGCATAGGCGAGTGACTAATGCCCTTTGCAAGGAGAAAAGATATTGTCGTACGATTTCCGATTTTGCTTGTATGTCACCACACCTAAGAAGAGGTAGGAACGCCCTTTCAACAAGCTATCACACTTTAACGATATTGTCACATCTATATAGAATATGATTGTACCACATTTAAATGACGAATACGCACAATAGGAGTTACAACACATGTAAGAATGTTTGATGTACGAATGACCTTGGAATGCATTATGGTGGTAAACGAAAATGCTCAGCTGCATCAATTTAAACACACTAAATGAAATTATAAAAATACACTTAAATAAATTTTCTGATTATAATCTAAAGAGTAAACTAAAAAAGAAGAAATTATTATTGTTCAAGTTGTTGTCTCATGTTTGGGCTCATGTGTAATACGTGAAATTATACCAAAGTACATGTGAATAATTTTCAGTGGGCGTAACAACAATTACATCTGTATCACAAAATATGACCACGATTTCCAGAGACCGTGATCCGAAAACTGAAACACGGTCTTCAATCATCACTTACAAGATATCTCATCAGTGCGTCAATTACCACAATATTCCAATGAAAAAATGGATATATTAATATTAAACCAATACTGCAATTGAAGGGATTGCTATGATGACGATGACGATGACGATGATGATGATGATGATAATGATGATGAAACACTGATAATCCTTTCAACTTTGACCGTATTCCTGGTACTATCAAGCAAGTTCATTGTGTCTAATTGTTTGTCTGTTGACTTTTCTATTTGTTTCACAGAGGAATGTACAATACTTGGTGAATCATAAGCTTAATATCAGACTGTCTCATTAAATGTCTGTCATGATTTGCCACGTCATGTAAGGATCAGTCTAAAATGCCATCTATCTCGTCGATAATTTCGATGACGTGTCGATTGCGTTTTAAGATGATAATTACGTTGATTATTTTCATTAAATCAGGCTTATTTAAAATAATAAACTACACACACTTTGAAAAACACTTACAGTCAACAAATGTTTTTTTTATTTATATTTTTATATAAACAACCCCTTTGTTCTGAAAAACGTATATTACTTATTTCACCGATATATGGTTCGGTCATTTCACCATAAACACTATCTAGAGAGCTACATTTTGTTAGCTGTAAAAGATAATGAGAAGATTTTCTATGAAAAGTCATCAATTGGTTTTGACACCTGCATTTAAGTGTTCAACATATTAAAATGTTCTGAGCAAAACAAAAAGGCCGCAATATTACTCAATAGGACATTGATGAATAACACATTGATCAATGTAGTACATAATGAGCCACTATTGCATATTTTCCCTGGTTGTCCAATGCATGCACATTTAAGCAGCATTTAGTAACGTGGAATTTTGAAACAAAAATCCCAATTACACAATTAATCGAAAATATATTTACATTACACAATTCTACAATAATGACTTTATTCATGTTATTCGTACAGCAACGCCTGATTCAACTAGTTATATATAAAAGTCAGATTGTTTTCCTGAATTAAAAATATTGTTTTTTTTTTCAAAAGTTCTAAATAAGCAGAACATAATTTTCCTTTCTTTCTTTTAGATTAAATACCTGGGAACCAGAGGATAACATCTTAGTTCCTGCTCTGATGCTGGAGTTCGAAGAAAGGTGGGTTGAGGTTAGCAGGAATAACGTCACGTAGATTTATAAGGTCTGAGTTGAGCTTTTGTAGATGAAAATTAACTTGAAAATGTCTGGCAAACGTCATTACATATCAGCAGACAGGCAGAAACGCAAATTCGTTCACTGGGTCACGCATGATAGCAAAGGGCATTAAAAAGTATGACATAGATTTTATTTTTAATCACATTTGTAACCTCTTTTAGATAAAATGCGCGCGCTATAGATTGAAAAGTGACACGCGTGTTTTTTTTTTCTTCTTTTCTTTTTTTTCCCTTTCTGTTTTCAGGTATCATTATAACACTTTTAAAGATCAATATTTATATAAGGATGCCATTTGCATACCAATCCTCTTTTCTCTATCTTTGGTCACCACTCGATACAGTGACATAAATGTTAAGATTCAAGGTATATGAGGGATGGTGTGTAAATTGCAACATACGTTGTTATCAATCGTCTTTTGAATTATTGTATTAGGGTATATATCTAGAAGGAAAAAAAAGAAGAACTTTTAAATAAAAAGACAAAGGGCAAATCAGTACTAATAGCAAGCAAGCAAATCATGCTAAGACGTGACTCACATTCTACTTTTACTTGTTTACAATTAAATATTGCAATTATTGTTTAGTATAGATGTATTTAAAATTACAGTACGAGTGTTAGCCTTTTAGCTTACATTAATAGGACGTGATCAGTATCGCATGTGCAAATATAGCTCTGAGGAGCTTGATTTTAATTTTTAAACACATTGGTTTTATAATAAGTCCAGTAATACTAACATGAATTTAACCTGAGCAAATTCAACATGATGACAATTGTTCCAGTTGATTTCAAAATTCCAAATAGGCCTACATATATAGTACATATGGGTTCCAGAAACACTAGGTCCACCTTGAATTTGAATTTGTCCTCAAGCAAATGCAACCTTGGTACTTGGAAGTCAACTCCATAAACCAGGTGATCTTTGCCATCAGAATTCTAGATATATATAGAGTTCTATGCCTCCAGGAGTAAAAAATCAACAATCAGAGGGAGGGGATAAGAGTAAAGAAGAGCCACTACTGTTTTTAGCTCAGGGAGTAATGGTGATTATAATACTTGTCCACCACTGCTTTCAGCTCTGAACCAGAGCTAGTGCAAATACAGACTTATGCTATGAGTGTACATTCCCCGCCCTTATGTCAACATGTAATAAATCTGTGCAGTACTTATTTATAGCAGCATTTAAGATGATACCAAGCTTTATGAAAATAACGAAATTACTGCTTGTATACATAAATGTAATAACTATTATGAAATCTTGGGAAATCATGATCAGGTTAACTGAAACAATAGGCCCAATTGGTTAGACAAATTGTTAGAATATCACAGCAGATGTAAAAAAACTTGCATTATAAGGACTGTTTAACAATCCTTGGATCTTCAGAATAATAATCACGAAGAAATATTTCGCAAATTCAGACAATGATTGGATTTAACGGATAGTCAGAATATAAAAGGTTTCGTTTTATAGCCAATAAATTGAACTTTCATATACCGTTTGTTTCAATTCAATCGGTAGTATACAACAAAAGTTATGGTTTATCAGATATTTGGGTGGATTTTTGTATGGTCCAATTTCATGATTATTTGCCATAAAATAGGGGTTAAATGTGTTCATTGTTTCAGCACAGATAAAGGAGAGCATGCACGTGATATATAAGTAAACATGTTTACGGTTGAGTGAGCAGGTTCATGACAATACTCAATAGAACTCCATTCAAGGGGAACTTACACAATCGTGAATTTGTACCAGAAAATTTTACATCCAAATATTTGACAAAGCATAACTTTTGTTGCACACTACCGATTGATTGAAATTAAACAAACGGTATCTAAAAGTTCAATTCATGAGTTATAAAATGCAACCTTTACAAACTTTCTAACTATTAGTTAAATCCAAGAAACTTACACGCAAAGATTGTAAGGTTTTTCTGGGTGTAGGATATTAACATATCTAAGAAAATATATCGTTTACGTTTTGAATCCAATAATTGGGTGTTCTATGAATTGATTAGTAAAGGGAGTGAATGGGTAATACAATTTTCTTGTCGTTCCAAAATAAGCTTGTGTTGGTAAACGTTTTATTGCAAACAAATGACTAAACCTGGCATCATTCACTTTTATATTGTTTTGAATAACACCAGAGTAACATCGTACGACAGGCACGATATTCTTAGTCATGATGTTCGAAATAAATAGAACGGACGATGTCTGCGATTTGCGACGCTATTATCTATCGGATTTTTAAAGTGTTAAAAAAAACAAGATAAGTGATGACGCAATGCGCACATATTTTGTGATACAATCAGCCAGACTATGGACAGTCAGAAAAGATGATCAGTTTCGGATGCCATTGTTGTTGTCATCATCTTTATTTATCATGAACATCATCCTCTTTGACGTCATCACTTCACTGTTGCCTTGAACTAAAGGGTCTATTGTTTTGTATTAACTATAACAATTCTATTTCACTAACTTAATTTCATCTTATACGATTAAATGTATCATAATTACAATCAGAGACAATTCACCCCCTGAAATACATGCATAATTAATTTTGCCAATAAGAACAGCCGGTTGAACTACTAACGTGTAGAAAAAGAAGTTGCAACTTTGTTCTAGTAGTAAGTCAATATAAATTGACAAATTGACAAAAAACAAACAAACAGACAATTGCAAAGTGGTTCAAAAATATAATTCTGTCCTTAAATTGTGCTTTCATTTACAGTCGAACTCAAACGTCACCCAAGATACAAGTTAAGCCGTAAAATTAAATCTTTTAAATAAAGCGTTTTGTTTTGATAGACCAGATATGTTCGACCAACAATATTTTTCAGAAACACATTAACTTATTACCCCGTGTATACATACACTCTAAGACCAACAAAGGAAGGTAATTTTTCAACCCTTTGTTATACTTGCTCTAAGCAAAAAGGTTACCCTTTATAGTTCAGCTCAATCAGACGGATTAAGCTTTTCTTTCTGGGACTTGTTTCCCTAGGTTGACAAAAAGCAGGTGGCGGAACTAGTTTTAAGGGACATTGCTTTTAATAGCATAATCCAACAAAGTCGACCTGATATTATATTAAGGGTCATGTATTCTTACTCGTTTTTTCATTGCCACAAGCGTTACGGGAAAATTATCCCTACTAACTACTTTACGTTTTGTAACATGATGCATCTTAAGCAGCGGGTGCCTTTCAGTTTTACTTATATGATTTCCGTTGGAACAACAAAAATAAACCAGGCGTGCGCGCGTGTCTATCTTCTTTGATGCCTTTGTCGATTTTCATATTATTTTATTGACAGTATATTACAGATGCAGTTATACCACCAGCTTGTCAGCCCCTGATTGAAAAGAGAAGTATTACTTTGTTTTAGAAATATGTTAAATGTGTTTTTAAAGGTGCTGAACGGTACGGGTTATTAACGCAAACTTTGAATGTTAAATTAAAGTAAACATGCCCGTGAATTGTTTTCTCGATGAACAAAAAATACAGGGATAATAGCTTGGGTCAGAACAAAGAAGATCGTCAAACTGCGATCCCTAGAGCTCTTACACCCAGTTTAATCATGTTAATTTTCAGTTTTCTAAAAATAAGAGTTTTACATTCATGGCGAATTCGCGCAATTTGGAAATTAATCTGATCTTTGCGGATATTGCACGTGTTTAAACAAAGTATGTCAACCCAATTTATATAAGCATCATTTGAAAAATGAAATTAAAAAGTCTGTTTAAAATGCTGTTGGGTTTTCATTGGGTATTTTGAAGTTATGAATTAATAACTAGGTTCAAGAGCTTCAAGGCAAAATTGATTCCGTGATATGGTTTCTCGTGGGGTTTCTATTTAATTTCCATTAAGATGATTAAGGACGAGTAAATTTAACTCGATATTATGTGATAGCTAATTACAATCATAACGTAAGAGACGACATTGCACCTTATTTTAAACTTCTTGGGAAAATCAGTACTAAGTTGAAAATGAAGCTATTTCAAGCATGGTGATTTGAATTCATGCTGTATTGTTCGGTTCAAAATGCACAAGCCCTTCATACATCTCGTAAGGCATACATTTTCAAAACGATTTTTCATTTCTTGTTGTCATTTTAAATAGACTTGCAAGAGAATATCGAAGCGGAAGACCAGGAAGACGTCCCAGATCGCTGATGACTGTCAAGGTAATTGTAATACATTAAGGCTGTCATTTTTTCAAGTGAGTAAACTTCACTTTGTCGTGGTAAAACCAATTTATATACAAGCACGTCAAGCCGAAAAATCGATTACAGCACGTCGTAAATGTCACAACAGTAACCGTCGCAGTAAGCATGGTAAGGCCCTGAATCCATAGGCTGTTCCCCCTGTTTAATATGCCATTTAATTAAGCCATGGTCCCCAATTGTCACGCGCCAAACACAGGGAAAGTCTGACAGACACAAGGTCACTAATACGACCACTAAGTAAAACAAAATGTGACTCGTCATATCGAAAGGTACCTTAAGGTCGGCATAGTAAATTACGAGATACGGGCCTCTGAAGCTGAGCATAGTCAAAAATCACGTCTAAGGTCGAATTTCTAATTTCATCTTAAACGTTACCTTTGAAGTGTATTCTATCATATTAATCAGGTTCCAACATCCAAAACATAAGACAAATGTTCTAAAAACCGAGATAAAAATCCTTTCTCCATTCAAGTTTTAAACTCGATTTTCTCAGAACTATAGTTTTCTGATCAGCCCGATGCCTTTTACCAATTTGGATGTAACTTTGCAATCGAACATCCAATAACCAAAAGCAAGGTGTCATTTTAAAGCTTAAAATACAGTCTTTCGACGTGTCGTTGTGATCAAAAAGACAATGTAATGTATCGGCTGGCTGTTTGCCGCCAAAATGTTCTCTGAGATTGCACACTTGAAATGCAACGTCGCGTCGTGAGGTACGGCGATGGGGGCCTAGACTTGTATTTTGAGTTTTTAGGGAAAGAAGTGTATATTACTAAGTTGCAATAAACTTATTTGAGTGTTTGCTATCAAATTCGGACCGCTCAATTTGTTTATGGATTCGGGTAAAACAGATGAGGCCACACCAAACAAATATTTATGATGACTCACCCCGAAAAGGGGGACTTTGCGACAGAACACTTTTAAAGATACATGTGAAAATAGGCAGCAAAAAATAAAGAAAATAATAAGGAATTGTCAGCAGATTTCCTGTTGTAAAATTTGACCGCCTTGATCAATTTCAAACATTAAGGTGTCATTTTAAAGCTTAAAAAATTATACAACAGATGAAATAAAAAATCAAAATTGATATCATCTCCAAAGTCCCCTTTCGGGGTGAGCCATCACATTTCTGCAAAACTACAATGTATCAATTCAGTAAAGAAATTGTTATTTATAGATGTATATCTACCATGAATTGTGAAGTATGGCTTCCATGTGTTTTTGCATGTGATCAAAAATGGTTTTATCATGTTTATGGTTTCTCTATCTGTAGGTATTTTGTACGTTT
>JXSR01S014568.1:11419-22096 GCA_000969725.1 Ophiothrix spiculata | reverse complement strand
AATCTAATGGTGCGTCCTTTATTTTAGTACGTGCTGAAAGATTACTTGACATCTATGCGTTTTATCATTTTCTGATCCTGGCAGAGAAATTATAAATAACCTCATTAATGTATTGTTGACTATAAGATTTTATTCTTAAAAACAAATAATGTTGGAGGGAAGAACATTTTGTGCAAGTGTCTGATTAACAAACTCTTAAGAGCTTGCAATAAACCAAAGCACCTCTGGTCTTTGTTCCATTGTTACTTCATCCAATTGGTTCTTAGCAGTTTGTTAACCAGACACTTATCGCTCCTACTTTGCTGTAACGCGTCACATATTTTAGGTCGGTGTCGACAGTAACCAAACAGTTCTTACTACAACCATAACAATTACTATAGTCATGCACATTATTATGAAAACTGAATATGAAATGAGAAAAACTTCTGAAAGTGAAGTTTTGCAATGAAAACTAATAGTTTAGGTTGGTACGAACGCATCAGTGTATTCTGGATTTGGATACTACTTGCAGTATAACGTAACAAGCAAGTGCCCTGTGAATAACTCTAACACAACCGCTTCTTACTGGATGGAGCTCGCCTGAAGTTACTGGAAAAAGTTATCACTGGTTATAATGGAACTAGTCCTAATCTGCTGCCATTACTATGAAAACGTTGAACATGATTGCTTTACATCGATCACAACTGACACAACATAAAAAAATGTAACGATGGTAATTTCTATCCTATTGCATCAGATTATGCAAAATCTCAAAAAATATGTTGTTGGCTATTGTTTAGAATGCCTGGTTTAGATTTTTAAATATTGCCAAATTTTCCGCCATTTTGGCGCAAATTTGTTGAACTTCTGAAAAATAAACCCATAAAAAGGGCAAAATTTTCAACACTAGCATCAACATTATACTACAAATTTATTTATAACTTTTTGGTTAATAAGAGAAACTGATATATGATGCAGCTCAAACTATAAACCTTTTCAAACTTGTCAAGAAAATTCAATCAAGTTAATAATCGGAAAATATAGGTAATTAATGACTCCCACTCCCCTGATTTCGTGGAAATCTATCTAATTAAGTGAGTTCTGCTCCTGAGGCATCTGAACTCATACTGCGCATTCTATCACGTCTGCAACAATTACTGAAAATTAACATTTGTTTTCTTTTCCAGGATATGCTATTGTTTTCAGTGAAAGGTTTGCTTTTGTTATAACCCTTGCATTAATAGGGGATACTTATTGGATGCTCTTTATTTGAAGTTAAAATTTAAGACTTTCAACAAACATTGTGCTGAAATAAAAATTCACATGCCCTTGCATCATTTATGGTTGCTGATTTTTGATTAAATGAAACTGCATAAGCATTAAGAATGATTTGTATTTTAAGTTGTTCTAACCATATGTAATCAAAATAGGCTGTGACCTTTGAAAGACTTTTTTCGTTCATTGTCAAATATTGCTACGAAACACATGGTCGGTCAACCAACTAACCAACAGATCGAGGAGTGTCACTTAAATGATATCTCTATGACGTCTGACTCATCACATATCAGAAAATCTTTACAATAGTAAAGGAATCGGGAACTTAACTTGACAAAGAAGAGAAAGACAAGTTAAGATATTAAGGGGGGAAAGAGCCATTGTGAGGAAGCATAACTTTTTTTTCAATTTTTTTTTCTGGAAAAACGACAAACAAAGCAACACGATAGTGTAATCAAATACAAATATTTCTCCAGGGAAAGTACATGTATTACGCTCAATATAATGTCGGAATGTAACAACGGTGTCCCTGTTCAATTTGCTACTTCAAACATATCCCTACATACCCTAAACATGCTGAAACCCGTATGTATCATACGTATCTAAATCAGGAAATGAAATGATTTCGATTGAAGCCGAAATAACTTTGTAAACATCAACACATTGCAAAATATCGCGTGAGTGGCATTAAATGAAATTGTTTCACATGCTGATTTGTGGTTTAATAACGGCGGGATTAATAAGAACGTTATAGCCTATTTAAATAGAACAAAATGATTAAAACTTGTAGTAAACACTTCATTGTGTTTATTGCGTGAGTAAGAGAGAACTGATTTGTATCACTTTGGTCCATTTGAAAGGGATAAGCTTAAACAAGTATGATAAAATGTATATTGGGTGGAATAAGAAAAAGGTCAGCTGGAGATGATTCATGCAGATTCTGCTGCAAGATGTGAACATTCACAAAACACAAATTAAGGGATCGGTGAGAGATCTGTTGCACTTATTGCGTCATACTATTGATTGCACCACAAAATTTCAAAATTGCATACATGATATGGCACCAGTTATGTTGAAATTGAATAAACACTCCTCATTATTGATTCCTAATTACCAATAAATTATTTATGTTATATGCAATGCTTAAAACTTTTGTTTTCTTTTTACCGAGTTTTATTGTTCATTGCAAGTCACCAAATAACATTCTCCAATGAAAATAATATTAATACAAAAATAAATAAATAAATAAATAAATAAATAAATAATGTGACCACACGAAATACTTGATAAAAGTCCACACCCTTTTTATATTTAACGCTGTTAACTTCAACATTTATCAGAACTCCAAGGAAGTGAACGTAGATTTTTCTAGGACATACTTGTATTTTGAGGAAACGATAAACATTTCTTATGAATCCATCCTTCCTTGAAGCTCTTGTGAAAGTCACCCAAAACTAATCGATGTCAATAACTCCTAACTTTTGCTGAATCATCATTTATGAATTCAAAGATATCAGTTATCTTTCATGTATATTCCGCGAATCGGATAAATACACAAAAGGGATTTAGAGCCTCGTAGAGAAAGCCGAGCATTTAGCATTTGTTTAGTAACCAACAAATGAGCAAAGTTTTAGAGGAATTCTGTGAAAATGTAAGAAATGCTTGAGTAAAATAGACTTGCACGAATTACCGATTGATGCATGATATGCAAATGGACTACTCAAGATGAACTATAGCGTATAAGAATGCCCCAGAGGATAATTTGAAAATTTGAAAATTCCAACTGATTTTATTAAAAAATGGAATTCCAATAAACAAAGTGGCCCGTATTCCAGAAAGGAGTTTAGCTAAACCACGGTTTTAATTCTCCTGAACAGCACGGCTTATTGAACTGTTCCACTTGAAAGCTGCAATGGTGCATATCATTCCTGGACAGTTGATGTTGAGTCAAACAATTGTTTAGCTAAACACCTTTCTGGAATACGGGCCAGTATGTTTATAAATAAGGAATTCCAAGCATATTTCAAGGTCAGACTGAGGAGGTTTAATACAACCTTCAACAGTAACAGCAGCAGCAACAACAACAACGGAAATCTGTAGGGAGTACATAATAACAACCCAGAAAATGTTAAACCCTGTATTAAGTTACCGGGTAAATTTGCATCCAACGACAAATTATTGAATATTGCTAATCAGAATGAAATCATTAGATAAAAGCCTGTGGATAAAAGCGGGATAAAAAGATTAACATCATTGAATGAAAATAATCATACAAGTGAATCATTCAACCACAAGGTAAAAACACTAAAGACAGACATTTAAATACAAGTTTCCAAAGATTCTTATTCATTATGTGTAAATATGTAATTAAAACGTTTAATATGCATAATAAGATCATTATCATGATTATTGGCTGTCTGTGTTGTTAATTTTAACTGTTAATGAGAACACAATCTGATTGTTGATAGACTTGGACTTTTGTCACATTTTGATTTGTTATTAAGCATGCTTCTGCTTTATACAAATAAAACCCTTGTTATGATCGGTAGAAACCAAAAGCGTCGACCCTGAAAATGACTTTTGATGTAATGATGTTTGTATGATGCTAACAAAATGTTCCATTAGTATTATTGGCTGTTATTGTATCTGGGGAAACCGCATCGAGGTCATTGTTTACCTGCAACTGTCTGCATGTGACAAATATAAATAATTTATAATTAGTTTAAAGAGTCGTGCGTTTAAAAATATTGGTTTCAGTTTTGACATATCAGTAAGAAAGAAATCTAATCATATCATCATTGACTTCAATTTATATTCATATATTTTACAACTGTAATGACATTATCAATACGAGCAGTATTTAAAATCCGTTATCTTAAACCAGTGTGAATAAATAAGCTTAAAATCCATGGCTGGCGATTATCCCCAGGATATCATGGCATATCGTTTGACTTTCACTTTTGATAGATAAGAGCATCAACAACGGGGCAATCTACACGACAGTGCGAATCCAGATTGAAACGCTGAAATGAACAATTATAGCCCATGAAGAATAGAAAGAAAAGACTATCATAAGCTGTACTGTTCACAGCAAAAGGAGAACTGGATTGCTGGGGAAAAGCTTCAAACACATGACATAAGATAAGCATGCACTATCCTCTTAAAGGGTGTCACACCATTATCAGAGATTTCACTGAATAATTCATCTGGCAAGCTATATTCCATATATGCACGGCTGCGTGGATGAAAGTCCGGTCAGTGGGAACATTTCTGGATACAGGAACGGCAAGAGCATGGCAAGGTATCATGGACAGACTGGATCTGGTGGCTCTTCTGATAAAGCTCTTGCTCAGAGCTGTCCACTACCTCGCCCAGGCAGCACGCCTGGGCTCATTGCTGGGTCCGTGGGAGGGGCGATTCTCGGGAACGGTACTAGTTTTATTCTGATGGTATATCGCTGAAGAAGAAGCTCCCTGATAGAAATCGAGTACAATTTTAGTACAAATCGGGTACAATTCTAGTATAAGATCGGAATGTGCACATTTGGAACATCATTCGAGTGCACTTTAAGTACAATTCTAGTACAAATTGTTTGTTTAAAAATACAAACAATTTTGGTATGGGTCACCCCGAAAGGGGGGGGGGGACTTTGCAGAAGACATCAATTTTGATTTTATAATTTTATCTGTCACAGCATTTATTTAAGCTTTAATATGACACCTTACTTTTGAAATTGGTCAAGGCGATCACATTTTACAACAGAAAATCTGGTGGAAATTCTTATTATGTTCTTTATTTTTGGCTGCCTATTTTCGTCATTTTCTCGAAAAGTGTTTTGTCGCAAAGCCCCCCCTTTCGGGGTGAGTCATCACATTTGTACTAGAAATGTTCTTGTACTCGAATAATGTTCCAAATGTGCACATTCCAATCTTGTACTAGAATTGTACTCGATTTTCTCCAGGGGGAGCACGAAGGTTCGTTGTGCATTTTGTCATGTTTGTATAGGATGGCAGCTGCTTCCACCTGACGTCTTTCGTGGAGCGAACAGATAATTAAGTTCTAGTCTGGCATCATCTTCATCCACATCAATAACTCGAAGTGCCTTTCTCTGGATGGAATCTAGCAATCCGAGTGTTGTTGGGCTGGCACTCATCCAGGAAAGTGATGCGTATTCCATAACACTTCGAACTTGCGCCTTATAGATGGTTGCTCTGTAAATTCAGAGTATTGTCGATATGCATCGATCGATGCCCATCGACGCGCAGTCTTTACACGCGCCATGCACAAAGAATACCGCGTGTACAAGACCGCGCGTTGATGGGCGTCGTGCGATCCATATCGACAGACTCTGAATAAACCATAAGCCGCTTTGCAGTAGAATGTTGCTACACGGGCGTCAGATTCGGATCTGCTGTAATGCACTTTGTGTATATGCGTATGTGTAAGTGGTCTACGGAGACGCGGATCTTAGAGATCTGGTTCTCGGAGATACGCATTCATCTGGATCTGCTCTCCGTGTAGATTGCCCCATTGATCTAGGATCAATTTATGGTCAACATGGTCAAAAAAATATAATTCTATGTAAAGATATATTTCATACTTCAAAACAAGAATAGAATGGCTTAACAATAGGGTTTCATTTGTTTGTTGTTGTTTTTTCACAAACACTGCAATATATTTACCATTCTGCATTATTCCGATTTTTATAACGGCATGCATGTCACTATTTGATAAAGTAATGTATTTTATATCAATGCGTCTGCAAGACAATGGAAAATAAAGGAAATGTCATTTACTAATTATTATATTATTAAAAAAGTTTCAAAGCGAAAACAAACATATTTTAAGTATATTATTACAGGTATTTGATTCATTTTCAGAGCTTCATTTTTTAACACAAAAATGCAAATAAACTAGATACACATGATACATGTATAAATCATAAAATGTTGTGCTGTTTATGAAAATTATGTATCCAAATTTATGTGAGAAAGCAATTCTTTGAATGAGTTTTATTGAACATCTTGAATAATAAGTTCATGTATATCTGCAATTCGTAAGTAGCTACTTGTGTGAAAAATTGTAAATTGAAAGAGAAACGAATTAATTTTATTCAGCGCAACATATTAAGGTGGGCTTGGAGTTCAAATATTATTGTGCACCCGTATAAGCTTTCATAACCATGATAACCATGGATTTGTGACTTCCTAAAAGAATTTCCTTCATTAAATTTATGTCTTGAGCTCCATGACCTACGAGAAGCCTCTAGTTAGCAATATTGCCTGTGTTATTAGGCTGCCTATTTTTAAAATAGGTTTCCAAGCATGGTGAAGCCCCGGAAAATTTTAAGTCGCCATTTTGAAAAATATATGCATGCTATAAAGCTGAAACTTGCAGGGCATGTTTAATAGAATTATCATTTCCCTTCTTTATTAGCAAAAAACCCGACGAACATCGGTCATTTAGAACTTTTATAGCAAAATTTTGATTTTTGGTAGAAATTTTTGCCAAAATCCCGATTTTTCCGATTTTCGGCCTTTATGACGTCATAATTTCGTAACGCCTTGGCCGATTTTTGTGATCTTGGTATCATTGGATAGGGGAGGACCATACCTATCTATTAATAGCAAAACCAAGTTCATAGGGGGTCCCGTTCCAAAAATTTAGGGGGGTTGCAACAACCCCCCCCCCCCTTGGGTAGACGTGTTACAAAAAATAGCCTGGGTAGACGAGGGTTAAGGGTTACAGTAGCTACAATTATATATATGCATGATTAAAAATATATTTACTATGTCCAACTTAGGGAAAGTGAACTGTTATATGCATAATAAAAAATGTATATACTTACTTAGATTATTTAGATATCATTCTGCAGTACGATGTTGTGACTTTTAACTAAAAAACAAAACACCAATATTAGCATATGAAAAGTTAATAGGTCGTATGGCTATTAACATGATTAGGGTAACAAGGCAATGATCAAAAATTATATCAGAATAGTTATATTTTGACTGTTTTGAGGTGTAGTTACATCAAATACAACATGGATCATTTCAGAGAAGTATTGCAAAATACTGTTCCTCGGTGTTGGATGATCAGGACTCGATCAACCAACACCTCGGTGACAGTATTTTGCGATACTTCCCATCTTTTTGTTATAAATTTATATAACTATCATTCACAATAGTGTCATTATACATGTATGTTACGAGAAAGTTACTACATACATTACCGTATATTTATGGGTTTGGGGGAGGGAGGTGGGGGAAGTATTAGAGAGAATACACAAATAACGTTGAGGTAAACGTGACCGTAGAGCAGCCTCATTATATTTTGTTATTCATGAATATTCGCATATTAAGAAAAAAAAGAATTAACGTTCACTTTAACCTAAATCTAAACATTGACAGCGTAATCTTATGTTATCTGTTTTTAATAGCATATGAGCCTTTCAAAATGTCACTTTATTTTATATATTAATAAAATGATTATGAAATACAAAATTTCCCGGCAAATTTTTCACAGACGTTTTTTAGTAGGAACCATTTTAACAATTCAATATTGCGAAAGCAAAATAGGTTCAAATATTATGTTTCAGATTACATTATGATATATTCTTTGTAAATAAGCAGTATTTTTCTTTAGTAAAACTCAGTGCATTCTACTCTCGGTCACTGCCACTATTGTTAAAACCTTCGTCTGCCCTGCAGGTTATATACCTTTAAAATCCCTGCCATGTTATATATTTCTTGATCAATATAATGTCTTTGTAATTTAACCACAAAATGCACAAAGCACTACAAAATAATACACGAAAGAAAGCAAACGAATTTGTCCGTGATCTGAACGATAAGTGACGTCACATGTAAACAAACCTTTGTTGACATGACGTCACTTATAGGAATAACCTGACAACCAGTCAATGCTTGATAAAGCGATTACAAATTGTATTGCACCATAATATATCGCGACTCATTTGAAGTGTGTAAGAGATTGTCGTCTGATATTGCATGGATGGAGAAATTGACATATAAAGCGTTTTGCGCACATGTGAAATATCATTCTGGTTCGTAGCTGTCGGACGAGTGGTCGTATCAAAACCGACCTGGAAAGTGAACCGTGTTAATATTTTGGCAAGCCTGGGGATTTGTATTGAAACGCGCCATCCAGGATAACGTATTATTAAAGTTCAACGTATATTATTCCGGGATATTATTGCAACAGTACGGTGAGATAACACAATTTGAACTGTGTAATCATTGGAAATATCGAGTGGTCTATATCTAAGTATTTATCTCCAATTTGGAATTAGATGCATCATATTTCAATTGCAGATAAATCGTGAAGTACCTACTTATTTTTAACGACGCATTATTTTCCTGTACTCACTGCTGCTAGCCACACTACTCAAGCTCGTGGATTATTATTTCTTGGAAATAGCATTAGCGAAGCTGTTCTTTGCTAACGAAATTTTAAGTGGAGTATTTATTTATTTGTGTAACTAATCATGGAAGGTGGAGATACTGTGTTTACTGCGGATTACATCAAGAAAAGACGAATAAGAAATGTAAGTATTTAAAATAACGTTTTGAAAGTTATCGGCATCAATTTTACATGTATTATTTACATTGCAGCGGTAGAAAATATATATCTTGCGCATTAGCTTTCAATACATTATACATGTTTCATGTATATTAACCTATCAAAAGCAAATCACTCATTAACAAGTCAGATGGTTTTATATTCAAAAGACAAAACAAAGATAGCTTAATGTGCGTATATTATTGTTATACATGATGCATGGCGAAGAGCTCATATTTCACGCACATATACATGTGTTATTTCGTGACGGTTATATTATACTCTTCGTATGTGTTTATGTTGACCTTAGCAGCTCTTAGCAAATGCAATGTCACCTTTGAACGTGCTATTTTTTAATATAGAGAAATATTTGAATTTGATTTATCAATTTAACGAATGATTTGATATGATAGGTTCGCGGGTGTGAGAGTGATTGTGGCATAGGGGATGTGGCCGTACATTTTATGTCCATTGCACAGAGATAAGATATTCGATTTTGCTGGTATAACTTACTTCTTGGTTGCTCAAAATAAGTTCAAATCGTGGAAATTTATATCACCACACCTAAGAAGGCATGAACGCCCTTTCAACAAGCATCACAGCTATCGCACTTTACCGATTATGTCACACATAGCACCTTATGATTGTACCACATTTTAATGATAAATGCATTTTACAATAGGAGTTACGACAGGAGGTTTGATGCACGAAAGCCCTTGGAGTACATTATGGCAGTTAAACGACGTAACCAAATGAATTGAACACAATTTAAATAGACTGAATGAAAATGAGATAAATCTATCGAGTATAATAATTATCTCAGTACACTTAAAGTTAAATTATGAGTAATAAATAAATCATTCTTCTATATTTTCTACTTTAAAATAAACAAAAGATAGGCCTACACCTTAAAATTGTTCAAGATATTGTCTCATGTTAATTGGGCTTATTTGTCATCTTAGAAATTATACCAGTGTACTTATGATATCCAGTGGGCGTGACATAATTAAATCTGTACATTTGCAACCGAAATCTTTTATCATCACTAGACAACATGAATATGTAGGCCCAATTTGCGTTTTTTATTAGTATTGACCATTTTATTGGTATTTGGGTTCTCTTATCAAATCATATAGGCTTAAGATTAAACAATACAGAACATTTATACTACATTAAAGTCATGATACTACACGTCTCACGATTTATAAGTCCACAATTTGAGGCATACTTTGAGACTACTCATTGCGCTCTCGACTACACAAAGATAATGACATGATAATGTAAATCTTCTCGGACATTTCTCTGTACCATAGCAAGGTTTCGTTGCCTCTGTTTGAGGATGGCTAGAGATGCTGATTACGACACAAATTACACATGGATGCCAAATAATTGGGAAATTATTGGCCCAATGTTGATCAGAGTATTGGGCTAAGGTTTCCCCCTTATTGGTCCATTATTGTATTGACAATATTGGTCTATGCTAGGGCCCATGAGCAACGAATCTTGGTACAATATTGTACATCATATCTTGAGCCAAGATCATTATGTTGTCTGTCTGAATGGTCTGGGCAGTTTGCAAATTACCACACTTAATATCAGAATATAGTCTAATATAGAATGATAAAACAATCCTGCAATTAACTTTAACCACATTCTCCGTATTGTTAAGCATGTTAATTGTGCCTAATTGATTGTTTTGATTAACTTTTCTATTTGTTTCACAGGGGAGGGTACAATACTTGGTAAAGTGGAAAGGCTGTCCTAGTAGGTAAGCTTAAAATCAGACTGATATTGTCTGTCATGATAAATTTGCCACGTCATGTAAGGATCAGTTTAAAATGC
>JXSR01S014566.1:48255-60297 GCA_000969725.1 Ophiothrix spiculata | reverse complement strand
AGAGGTATGCAAATTAGTTTCAGTCAACATCGTAGAGGTAATCAGACCCCAGTTACATAGTTTAACAAACAAAATATGTTTGTGAATAATCCTTTTAATAAAGAAGAAAACAGGGTCTTGATATTTGAACAATTTAGCTTAATTGTTAACATCTTTTTAGCATTTTTGAAAAAAAAAGTGGTGCAGCACCAAAAAGTGAGGAGGGAGGGGATGTGAAACAACTTTGATTTTTTTTATTCGGCCTAACCCACCAAGAATCAACCCACCTAAGTTGCATATAGTCAGTGCTGTTAGAAATAATCCTTAACTTGGGTCAATATTTTGGTTAGATATAGGCAAAAAACTAACTTGGTGGAAAAGAGATTTACATTACCCTTGAAACTTCATGAATAATCAATAATAGAATCCTATATCTGTATTTCGACACATTTTAGACTAAGTTTCGTCATATTTGTAATAAATTTATGGCATCATTTCTTTCTGTCTAAATTATTTATCTAGAGTAAGAAGAAGTTGAGAACAATAAACTTGAAAGAAATAGATGAATCACAGGGGGCTACTCAAATTTGGTTTGGGTAGGGACGTGCCTCTGGGAAATTTGGAAAGCCACTCATCCAAATACCAATTTTTAAGAAAAATTGACCCATCCATATACCAAATCTTCTAAATTTTGAGCCAAATTTAATCAAAAATATCATTTCTTCTGTCCAAATTTGCTCTATTTTGGCAAAATTGTCTATCATTGCGGCATTTGGCGCAAATTTCTGAAAATTTTTGAAAAGTAAAACCCATCAAAATACCTCATTTTGCGAAGAAAAAGGGCCGATTGGAATACCAGAGAGCTTGATTTTTCTACCCAAATTTGCGACACGTCCCCATAACCCGTTTTATACTAAGTAGCCCCCCGGGAGCTGAATCACAGGGGTGATCAGGTGGTATCAAGTGATGGATTGCTGTAGTATTGTGGTACAGAAACCCATTTTTTTACCATTTTTGTAGCATGAAAGTGACTCCTACTTTCATGTTTGAAGGGCTTAGCCAGTATTCTATGTTGGATTAAAACCTTCTCATGCTTAGGCCATGTAAAGGTGTTTTACAGATGGGTTATGGACCTTTCAAAGTAGGGTCAGTTAGTCAGATGGATTTTTGTCTTTTCTGGAAAAGTGTTTTTTGCTATGCTGTGACTTTTTAATTAAAATTAATGTTACTTTTTTACAAAGATGTTTTAAGTTGAAGGTCTTTGTCAACAGTCCAGGCAACGAACCAGATCTGGTTCGCGAAACCAGATCTGGTTCAGTTGAACCAAATTTGGAACAAAAATTCCCACAATGCATTGCACTTATACATTTATATTCAAATTTTAAACCTAATTTTGACTGTTATAGATAGTATTTTTTGCTATTTTGTCAACGTATACTTGTTCTTAGAGAACAATGTTATATTTTTGGTTAAAAAAGTTTTAGAATAATTTACATATCTAATTGATTACATAATCTAATGAATTCTATTGTCTTAATTAACACATAACCTCACGGCAGATATTTGAAAACTCAAAACAGATTTTGTAGGCAATATCATAAAGGTTACGAAAACGACAAGAAAATTGTACCCAAACCTTTAATAAACTCCCCCGGGAACAAAAACCCCCCAAAACACCAGATTCGATTCAGATCTGGTTCTACTGAACCAGATCTGGTTCACAAACCAGATCAGGTTCGTTGCCCGGACTGGTCAAGAAGCTGTAATAACTTTGTCAAGCATCCCATGCTTTGAGGTAACCCAAAGTCCTCATGCTGCATAGTTGTTTGGATTTCCCATAGGATGCATCTATTCCTTGAAGCAGGGCTCACAGCTTCAAAACAGGAGGCAAACCGATCTTGGTGACTATACTCTGTAAATCTTGAAGTATGCAACAAGTAACCGATTAACACACAAAAACCAATATGACCATACGGGGGAGTAAATTAGTCCATATTTCTCAAAACATATCAAGGTACCAAATCTTGCTAAATATTCAAATGAATTTATTTACAATGTTTGTCTACCTGTTATCAAAACAATTAGCCCAAAATAATACCAAAATTATGAAGAATTTATGTAAAAATATATTAATACGCAGTGATTCGGCCTTAATCAATCCTAATCGATCATTACTAGTCTCTTACACAATACAAAACCAGCACTTCACAATATTGTAGAATACAAGGGATATGCTATGGATCTCATAACAGAGTCTGATTTCTTGTTGCATATTTCAAGGTTTATAGAGTATAGTAGTCAGCACTACACTTGTTTCTGTTCTGCTGTTAATGTCATACATGAAAGTATTCAAAGCAAGTTGACTTTTGTATACACTTTCTATATTTAAATCATATGAAAATTGGGATTTTTCAAAGCTAGCCTCTTTAAAAGCTCCATCTAGATTATGTAAATATCCTATCTATCATAAGCATACTTAATCTGGATTTTCTTCCTTAAGAAAGGTTGTTAGGTGTTGATGCCATGTATAGGACAGTTATTAATGAACAATGTACAATGCTATGAATGCATTTAAAAAGGATAAGACCTATAAGTAATTGTTTTGATTACCATAGCTTTAAAAATTCATGGTAGGAAGGCTCTTTTTTATTTATCAGAAAAAGTACCCAATTCATTCAATTTTGGGTGCTTGTTTGATTTCTTTTTAAAAAGCAAACCATTTAGAAAATTTGGGAGCTGATTTCAACTCTTAATTTTTTTTATTTGTTGCAAAAATCAAATAATTTGGGTCCTTTTATCATAAGCGATGACTTTCAAGCAGACAATGAAAATTTTAAAATATTCAAATATTTTGGCTTTCTTCACTCGCACAGTGTGAGTTGGACCCACATATGTTTTTTTTTAATCTTTTAAAAAATTGAATGAAAACGACACAATGAACCATTAAAGTTTGTAGAAAAGCCAAAACTATTTTCTGAGGATCAGGTGGCATTTTAACAAGTGATAAATTGGTGCCTCATGTTGATTCTGGTTAGCCTAAAAAATGAACATCTGGGATATATGGTGGATTTGAATGGTGACATGAGCATCTTCATTGTTAATACATACCGAGTGAGTAAAAAAAATGCAATAGTTAAATGAAAGCCATGTTCCTGTACTTTTGAATTCGTCTGAATTCTATTATTAGATAGTGGATGCACATAGTTCACGCAATTGGGGGAATGCATCCCGGAATCTCCGTTTAACTTCTGCATGAGATTTCGTTGTAAAATAAACCTCATCAATTAGAGCACTCTGCTTGTTGGTGATCTGATCTTGAGGCATTTTGAGCAAAGGCTGATTGATAAGCCCTCACTTCTAAGACAGTACCCCCACACATGTCGTTTTGCACTTGAAAAGACCGCCTAAATTATCTTTTAAATGTAAATTAATAGATTAAGAGGAGATAACCTTCAGATCACTGGAGCAAGGTAATCGGTTTGTGTTATTATTCAAGAGGTGTTGGCAAGAAATTCAATCCAATATTGGTACTTACTTGTTTGACGAGGCATGCTCATTTGGACAGAACTGTTTTCATACCATATTATTCAAATAAGGATATCTTTGCAACGCCTTTATCAATTTTCACCATTCTTTCACCGTTTGAAAGCTTAATCCATGACCTATTTAGAAATTACAAAAATTAGAAATTACTTTTGTTCTTACAATATGGTTTCCATCTAATTATTGCAGTTTTTTTGACTCGCACGGTATGTGTATATATATGTGGGTTGCTCCCGCAAAATGAGTGGGAAGTCGCTAAGATTATGCCAGGAAGTCACAGTTAATTGATCACATTTTGCTATCATACACTATATAGTAATCAGTAACTTTAAGAGTAATTTGCGGGAAATCTTTATTGCTAGATATTCAGTTGTATTTTGATATGTAAGTGGGGAATAGAGATGGAAAGTATGACATATTATCATTCGAAAGCTGAGAATTAACCCTAACTGACCATAATCTCACGGAATCTCATTATTGAAATCACCTAAAATGCGCTAAGTCCAAATATGTCATAGACGGGTGCTGTATATGGCAACGGAATCGCTGCCTGGGCAGCGTCTCAGCGGCGACCTGCTAATGGTATACGGGGTTTGGGAAGTGAGAGGTCCCGGGTTCGAATCCAGGCATTACATGTTCCTTGCCTTAAACTTTTGTACCACTGATTTTGACATTTCACTGGTAATAAATCATTCAATATTTAGCCCACCCACTACTATGTGGTCTACTTTGAGGGTTGTGAAGGACACAATGATACCCTCAAGGCATATTCCTGTCCTTCAAGGCATGAAAAATGGTAACTTAGTAGGTTGTGGACTAAATATTGGATGATTTATTACCGGTGAAATGTCAAAATCAACGGTACAAAAGTTTAAGGCAAGTAACTTGTAATGGGTGAAACCCCTTTCTGAGGAGATAGGCTAGAAACGGAAAATCCTGTGTGGTCAGTTAGGGTTAATATGGCATTAACTCAATTTTGAAATTGTGACTTTCCTCTCATTTTGCCAGAGCACCCCGTATATTTACTGCATGTTATACATCATCATCCAGTAGACAAAAATACAGCAATTCAATCGGTTAAAAGCTGAAAAAGATATTTCTGTGTCCCAAATGACTCACAGGTCTATATGATATATACGAAAAGTTTTCCACATGATGCAAAAGTTATACAGCTCTCTGTCCAACTTGTCAGTCTGCTTAATACGAAATATAAATGACCATTTAAAAATTACCCACGTGACCTTATAGAGCGTCGCCATTTTTATAGATTTGAAAAATAGCAAAATTATAGCCGAGTAATTAAACCCAAATATCAACAAATAATACATTGTGACACATGTAAATACATGAAATGGCACCAATAATACAAAGACATGACAAGATAGTCTAATAAATAAAACAAAAGTGACATAAACTTGCTTTTTATGATAATTGCTGCTGACCGATGAGGTAAAATTCCACCAATAATTTCAAATGTCGGGGTTTAATTCCCGTTTTCAAACTTTTCCGTAGAACAACTTTTTATCCGCATGTCAAAATCTGTTAATGTCAACATTCTTCCACATAGCAAACAAACACAGTCGCCTTGATAGTAATAAATTTGCTTGAATGGTTTTCCCTTCAACCCTCACTGGTCAAACCTTTCAAATCGTATACTAGGACATTGGTAACATGTCAAGGTATTTCGAGGTTCACTAACCGTGACAATAACACATGTCACATGAGTTATTTTTAAATGGTCATTTATATTTCGTATTAAGCAGACTGCTTGTGTCCTTTCGGAGTATTGTATACAAAGCGATCATTGAATAATGTCAAAAATATCTTTGAGCTGGTAAACCATATGAGCATTATTTGCTGATAAACATAATAGAGTGACTTAAATTCACCATTTCCTCACTTTGCATTTCATTTACAAAAAACCTTAGGAATTAGTTTGGATTCCAAAATACAAACAGATTTCCAAGTTTTGAAACAATGAGACTGATTTCAGCTTAGTGGCTTAACCTTTTCCTGTTGTAGGGCGTATAGGGTACGCCCTAAATTACTGCCAGCTCAGGCGTAGGGCATAGTATACACTATAGTATAACTAATTTCACGACCTCTAACCTTCCAAAACACTATCACAGGCAATGTATACAGTTCATAAAGGTCTATCATGCTGATGTTTCATTGAATTATGTTGGATATTTCTAAAGATAGATTTAATTTACTTTATAAGTCAGTTTACAGGAAAAATGTCTTCCGCCTTTGTCAAAATACAACATTAAACCTATCCTAATTCTGATGATTGTAGTATTTAGTATGAATTCAGTATCATAAACTAGTAAACTGTAATAAAATCTGTGCAAGAAAATTTCAGATGCTCCAATTTAACCATTCTTCCATTTTTTAGACCATTAACCTTCAAAAACAGCATCAACAGTAATGTGAAAATGTCGTATTATCGTACTTCTATTTGCAATAAGATAATTACAATTTTTGAAAAAATGTGTTGGGACCCTTAGGTGTTTTTGATGATATTTTTTTTTATAAAAAATGTAATTTTTACACTATAATTTTTGAATAAAGTTCAAGGTATGGCTTAAACCTTCTTTAAGCCCGGGCCGCCCATCCTCCCCACCAAACAATGTTGAGAGATGCTACAACGAAGTTGCTACCATGGGGTCTGTCAACATTGAAGTGGGGGAGAGGGGGCTCATTTTAAACATGCCGTTGAAAGTGTCCCAACAGTTTTTTCAAAGATTGTAGTTTTTGTACATAAGGTTATTTTAAAAATAACATTTTAACATTTATAAGTAAAATGAGTTACAAAACTAATTTCATGAAAAACATGAAGTCATTTTTACCTCTGGTCCTTGAATTTCTATTGCTGTTCAGGAATAATTACACCTTATATGATGAAATTTTCCCCCATATTGAAAAGTATATTTGATATTTTGCTTTCGCTTTCTTAAATTCTTTTAATATATATCATCATCAATTTGTAAGGAAGGCTTAAAACAGCTGTGTACAAACCACACAGGACTGGTTTTACAATATCAATGTTGTCAATTAATATCAAGTATGTTATTCATGTTTAGCATAGCTGCTCCTACTGATTAAACCTGTCAATCACACGGCCAGTCCGTTTATTGAAACAGACCTAAAAGTAGTCAGGAAATCATGTGAGCGTTATGTTTCGCAGACCATGAAATATGAAAGAAATTGACATGTCCAGAATTGGCTCATCAATCTATCATTAAATGGTTCCCCAATTTGGCCGACCATGACTAACAGACTAGTCTGCTAATACATCACAGATTATCTACGCTTTAGGAGCACTCTGATCTGTATAAGATGGAGTCAGAATGGAGATGACAAATAGAGCATAACATTTAAGTGTGCGAAGGGTTGTGAATAAGGCCAAAAAAAATAAATTGTTATGTTGCCCTCAACGACCGACCCTATTCAAAAAATAAAAAAAAAATATTAGGGTTTGGAAAGCACCCAATTTCGCTCAAATTGGGTGGTTTTTGAGAAAATATTTTGAAAATAGTGGAAAATGCACCCAAATTTCATAATTTGGGTGATTTAAAAAAAAAAATTTAAAAAAAAAAAATATTTTCCGACCGACCGACTCATTTTTTCAGAAATCCAACTTGAGGGCAACACAACAATTAATTTTTTTGGCCTAAGCTCCAGCATTTGTTCAAAATCCTTAGGAGGCAGTGGCAGTTTTGATATTTTGGATGTGACAATTTTTATGATGACCGAAAACATGAGACTCAAAAGGTACGCCCTTTTTATTTTAATGTAGCTTTTAAAAGACTGTTAAGGCAAAAACAATAAAGATTTCACCAGCTCGCGACAACTATTTTCACATTTTGTATCTCAATTTGTCACAAATCTTGGCTATGAAGATAATTTGTGCAACTGTTCAAACAAATGGTTTAGATTTTACTCAAAACTGATATCATTCAAAATAAAATGACAAATCCTCCTTGACTTCAAATGTCCGACAGTGATACAATTTCTCTGACGGGTGACCTCCTCCGTCCAACAAATGATATTTGTTTGTGTCAGTCATCATGGGTGGGTTAATCCAACATCATATTCTGTCCTTATCATAAAATTACAAGGACTTTTTTTAAGATTTGTCATGTCTGTCAAACAAGCCCGTAGCCAGGGGGGTGCGGTGGAGGCGTCGCACCCCCCCCCCAATTTGACAATGTACAAAAAAGGTCCACAAAAATTCCCTAAATGACCACCAAAAGAACACCTAAAGCACCAAAACAAGAAAATGTAGGTCGTTTTTTAATAAAATACTATACAAAATGCTTGGAAAACTGCTAAAAAACTACTAAAATTAGTTTAGGGTCGACCAAAATGAAAATTTTTCCTGCAAGGTCCACTTTTTGAAAATCCGCACCCCCCTTGAAAAAATCCTGCCTACGGGCCTGCTGTCAAACCAAATTATTCTGATGTTTCTTTTGCATGTTATATATATTTCATGAACTAAAATTTGCAAAGGATCTAATAACTTGGAAGGGTGTCAGGGATCTGATACTGGTTGTACTCTTTATGTTGCATTTGATGTGGAAAAGTACAATTCAGCATGTTGATATAATATTGCTGATGCACGCAATGTAGTTCGTTCACATCAAGATGACTTGGCTGATCAAAATATAGTGAGCATTAAATGTCACCAAATCTTGAAAGTAATAGTCTTTTACATGTTCATGGGGTGGCTTTTGGGGGCTGAAACCCAATGCAGTTTGTTAAAAATCTTGTGTATTCAACCCTTTTTTAGATTTTTTTACAAATCTTAAAAGCCCTCACATAATGTTGGAAGCCCCTCAGAGAAACCCCCTCCCCCTTGAGAAAGATTCTGCACATGTCAGCGATAGTGCACAAACTAACCATATTTTTAACCCTAAATTCTAATTAAGTCTTCATTTAACCCTATTTAACCCGAGGGGCTCAAAATCGTGCCATATGGCACGAAATTGCTTTTTCAGGTTGTAGCAACAATATCTAGACATGTGAAATCAAATACAGTGCTCAGAATGGTTGATTTATGACCCCCAAATAAAAATACATTTTTACACACATCTTTAAAGCATGATTTAATGGCTTAAATGGCCTGAAACCATGAGATTTTGTCCAATTTTAGGCCAAAATTTAGCTCAAAAATTGGGACAAAAACTTTCATAAAATTATGAAATGTTTATCAAATAAAATGATTTTTTTTTTTTATTTGAAGAGATAATTATACTGGCTTCCTCAATAGAACCTAAAAATATATACTTTTTGAACATAAGTAGCCAAAATACTGACTTAGATTTATGAAAAATTAGTTTTAAACAAGAAGCTCATTAATTATTCATGAGCTAATTTGCATATGATTTTCATAATTGATAATGCATCCTCATTTTCAGAAAGCTGAATGTCCAAGCTATCCAGTGATGTGCCACTTCCAATACCATTACAAACAAGTCTCATTAAAAGCACGCCATGTAGTTCCTACTACCCAGTTCACACAATTCATGCCATTTTGGGGCAGGTTAAATAGGGTTAAAATATGATACTGTGTATGTCTTAAAACAATGTTACGAATGCTGTGGGATCAGCAAAATAGAATCTTGTCTTTTTTTCTTATCAGGTTTTAAAAACAAGCATTTGTATAATAGTAATGTAAAAAGTTCTGTACATAACTGAAATTTTCTTTTATAGGATTTAACTATAAATAAGTTCTAGGTTTTTTTATTCAATGTGTGAAAACATTGTAAGATGTACATGATATATTATTTCTCCTGATTTTGTTTGTTAAAAACTGTCATTTTCCTCTATTTTCTCGTTAGTTCCTGGTATAGTTTCCTCATTGACCTTCAGCAAGATCCGTATGACATCATTAGAGGTTCACTGGCGCGCCCCAACCATGCCGTGTGGACCTATACAGGGTTATCAAGTGTACTACCAACTCATCAAGCCTATTAATGGTAAGCATATAGCACTTTGAATTTTACCCTGTATGTTGTGTTTTTTGATTTTTTGAACACCAGCTAACAACAGCCTTCCCAGCTCACACTTTTCAAAGCCATGTTTTCCCCATTCTGTTTCAAGTTATAAGATGGGAGCGGAAGGCATATTTACTTAAGGTGTCTGGCAGTGGTGTAGCCAGGTTTTTGAAACTGGGGGGCCACAATATGAAGATGAACCGACAGAATTGTATTGAGTGCTGTATCGCCGCCCGGCCACGCTTTTTTTAACCGACGGACAGGTCATTAATGTTGGGGGTGGGGGGCCACAGCCTCCCATCTAGCTACGCCACTGGTGTCTGGTCCATGATAAATCTGGCCGAAAATGTTAAGTAAAAATCGGCATGAATGATATTTTATTGATGTAAAACCGATTTTTAAAATAAAAATTGGGGGTTACCGGACTCGTTTTTGCATGCGAGTCGGTTTTAAAAACGGCATTTTTGGAGGTTTTTTTGGAAAAATTAGTACAGGGGTCAATGGGAAACGTGGCAAAAGTGACATTATTTAGTGTTGATTCAAAAATTTCACCCGACATTTTTTGTCAATTTTTTCACAAAAGTTGCGCACAAGTATGTTCTTTCAAATAAAACAATAAAAATTGGGGGTCACCGAACTAATTTTCCGAAAAATATTAAAATATGGCAATTTTTAGCTTCAAAACACTACTCACGAGTATATGCGCATGCGTATTGCGGCACTTACCAACTTGGAAACTAGCGCGCACTGTTACGCGTAGACGGCGCGTGGACCGGACACCTTAACTTGGCCTAGTAGTAGGCTCACACTAGTGTCCATGGAGTGGCTTTACTGGCTAAAAGTTCTGAGCGGAAGGCATATTTACTTGGCCTAGTAGTAGGCTCACACTAGTCCATGGACTGCCTTTACTGTCTAAAAGTTCTGAGCGGAAGGCATATTTACTTGGCCTAGTAGTAGGCTCACACTAGTGTCCATGGACTGGCTTTACTGGCTAAAAGATCTGTTAGCTCCACAGGAAAAGATCTTGAACACCTGTTGACTCCGTTCAAAGTTCAAAACCAAAACTTTGTTTAAATATGAATTTTGCTATTTAAGTATATATAAATTATACTCTACTTACTCTACTTTATTCCAACAATTTTAATTGCAGCTAATTATTACTATTTCATATCCCTAATTATCCCATCAGCTTTCAATTTTGATCTCTAAATGGAAAAATTATAAAAAGTATCACATTCTGTATGTCATTCAAAGTTAAGAATAGAAATAATTCAGATATGTGATAAACTCAGTTTTGAAATTTGCAACTTTCCACTGATGCCTTTGTGAGAGCAACACCTATAAACAATGATGAAGGGTCCAGAACTGCGGTGAAGGAGGTGTGGCGATCCCCTCACTGCAAATATACAAAAAACATAGAATCTAGCCCAATTGCTTTGAAAGAGAGATGAACATCAGACCTGTGTAAAATACAGACAGTCCCCTTCACCTTTACCTTACTGTTAATCACTCTTGGTAAAGAAGTGTTTTTACTTTATACAAACGTTTATCATGACATGTTACGTTTCTTGGAATATTGAAGAGCTCCTTGCTCATTTATTCCATGTTATTCCACTACTTATCCACTGCTTACGTCTTATCCATGTTTTGCTTCTGTCTACTTCTTTTTTTCAAGCCGTAGTTAAATATGAGAAAAGTGAGTATACATATCAGACGAGATTGTCACTTGATATCGTCTGTCTTCAAACCCTTTGACATTCAGCTCTACTATTTAAACATCTAGAATGTTTATATTCTTTTCAGTATTTGCCTTGTTCTTGTTTTAAATTAATAGAATAGATTTTCTGTGTTTTGATTACTTAGGTTTAAATTAGTGTTCTTCTACAGGGTGTTTCATAATATCCACTATCTTCAGTTTTCATTATGTTTGGATTAAATTCACTGTAATGTGTAAAACTCGCAGTGGCGTAGCCAGCTTTCCAAGTCAGTAGGGGCAAACACATTTTCTTCCTAATTTTAAACTTTTTTATATTTTTCTTTCCCATTTTATACTGATATATGAGACTCGAAAGATTCACCCAAATTATTCTAGTACAATTCATAGAACCCTTCTTTTTCAGAAGACACAAACCGATATAAAAGTATATAACTACCAAATCCAGTGATCTAGAAACCCACCTGAAAAAAAAAGGTCTGGTGGGGTCAGTGTGCTATCTAGAACTCAGGGTTCTCTAGAAGTCAGTGGATGAATTTTGAATGTGACGGTGGATTTGTATTGTGGATAATATCACTGAAAAAAACAAATGTCCTATGGATTGGACTAAATTCTTCAACATAGCTGTTAAAAACTGACAAGAACACATATGCCTTTTTTTTAAATTCTATGTATCAATTTCTCTCTTTCTCTTGATTCTTTTCTGTTCCCTCATTTTTCTTCCCTTTTCTCCACTTTTCTTGTGCATTTTTCTTATTCTTTAAGCTTCTTTTCTTTTTCCTTTTCTTCTCCTTCTTTTCTTTTTTT
>JXSR01S014566.1:23918-34791 GCA_000969725.1 Ophiothrix spiculata | reverse complement strand
ACCCTAAATTTTAGATATAAAAAGATTTAGGCCTAAATCTTGTTTATCGAAAAACAAAATATACTGATATCGAATTTGTTTATCGATTAACATGTTGGATCAAAAAAAAATATCAGCAAAAAATAATAAACAATGTTTTTTGATCAAAAAACAAGGTTTATTGATAAACAAATTTTTTCGATATTCTATTTTACCAATAAAACAGAGTTCATCGTCAAACTTTTTAAAATTACGATTGAAAAGCCAAGTTCCAAAATTTTGCCCAGCCATTGTGAATTGTGAAACCCATTCGTAACAGGACTTCATGAGCAACAATGAGCACCACAATATAAATTTAATATATTGAGTGCTTATGTGCAAGTATTTTCATGAAATGAATGTTGACGCGTTCCATTTGCATGTTTGACTCGTCAATTTTACTGTATCACATGATGGTTGAGTCAAATAGAACTTGTTTCCTTTAACCCAATTAAAATATATGTTCCATTTATTTTATGTAACTTGTAAAAAGATTTGTTTGTTTTTTATTTGTGAATATGTAATATTGTAACACACCTCAATCTGACCCATCACAAGACAAGTGACACAAGTTTTACAGTCATATCAGCCAGGTTCCATATCAATGTATTTCCACAAGTGAAGATAATATCTGGTTAACTACTAAATTCTCCAACCTTTTGTAATATATTTTGAACTCTTACAAAAGGCCGGGAAATTGGGTAGAGACCAAATTCAGACTCCGCTCCATGCAATGCTACTAGCCAGCTTCGTGATTGTCATATTCAAACCCCATTGGGTCCCCAACTTTAACTGTCAACCATTGTTGATATCTGCGATGTTTTACATGCATTCCGGGTTATTTCCATTCTAAGAGTATTACTCCACTTTAGAATGATCTTAAATTCGAGTATTCCTCTCTGGAATTGGCAAATTTCAAGCCATTTTTTTCGTGTCACACGGACAAAACAAAACACCGCTGCGCCTGCCTTTTTTCATAGCAGTTCAAGGGCGGATGTTACTAAAATATCTTTCATATTAGAGACGCAAAACATCAAAACCTGCTGCAAAATAAGTCTTGTTATATTGACCACGGTATATTTAGTTTTTGCTACAGTTTAAAGATAAAATTAAACTTGAAAAGATCGTTTTAGGCCCTTCAGTGAGTGCGAAAGCTGTCTGCTATTTTATTCTTATAATTCGTTACTGCGCATGCGCGGAAGAAAAATAATGTAAACACTATCTAAGTTTGACCGTGCGCGGCGCTGCGAATAAATTGCTGGCTTCGTCCCTCGTGTGATTGATTGTAACCTAACTTGGGTCATACGTCACAAACCAAGATCAAAGGTCATATGAGCTCAAGTTTTAAGATGACATGAAATGTCAAATTGAAATGTCAAATTGGCCCGAAAAGGATTATTTTGTCTCCAATTTCTGCATTATTTTATGGATTGTAATCAAACTTCTCTATTTTTAAGTATGTATCAATTAAATAATCTCTGAAATGAGAATTTTATACAGAAATGAAAAGAATATTTTTAAAAGATCTCCATCACAAAATTATGAGAAACTTATGACAAGAAACACGATATTTATTTAACTTCACCAAACATTTCAGATGAAATGTTAGAAGTTGACATAGATAAATCTGATGAAACAGCTACTCTTTTTATTCATCAAATTCAACAACGAGAACATTAATAAATTAATAAGTTATTATTTCTTTTAATTTCAAACCAGAACCTTTTTTTACCTCATCCATATGTAAACTAAAGTGTTTGTTTTCTTTTCTGGGACACGGTTGAGTTTTGATTGACTAATTGATTTTAGGTTAATCAAACTAAATAACATTAAAGGGGCACAGGATATGTAGCATCATCAACAAACTTTTAAAAATTATACTTATTATTTCTATTCAAATTGTCAGTTGTTTATCATAGCCAATATCAGAAATTACAATTTAATAGAAAACTATTAAAGTATCTCATGGTTTTCAAAATTTAATATTACTAACATAACAATTTCTTCATCCATCTATTTGCTATACCCATAAGGTGTGGGTTCCAAGAAAGTCACAGACTTTATACCATCCCAAATCAAAGAAGGTTGGTACTCTCTAGCCTGTACAGATTTGTTAGTAAAACAGCTATATGTAATGCATTTTATGTCATCTGTGGCAAAATGCACGCTTATTTCTTAAGTTTTCTTGTTATACTCCTATAAGTTTTCAGTGATTTTTAAAGCTAGTAATAGTAGTTTGCTTTGTACATGTTTTGTGTTGCAAAGTGACATCATGCATGAAGTAGGTTATGTCTAGGTAACATCACAACTACTTTTGTAATCCTTCTTGGAACTGCTTTTAGAGTGTCCAGCACTATATTATTTTAAAGATGGTTTGTCTTTTGATGCTCATGCAGTGCCACTGCTGAGGTAGAATATCACGATATGCTTTCTTCTGTGTGAGAGCATTAAGTGTTGGATGAAGCATGAGTGGAAAATCATACTCATTGACAACCTGATAAGCAGATATCAGATCATCTTTGTACCCATGCACAGAACATGTCACAATTAAGCTATTGTTTAATGTCACTGTTCAGGAAATAACCTATTAATAGAGCCTAAAAACAGTTTGTAATGAAAGGTTACCACTTAATATTTTTCAGTTTAAAATTTCGCTTGAATTATGCAAACCATTTTGATTTTATGAGCAATTTAGTATTTCACAATTACCTATACTTCACTGTGGATATCTAATTATGGCTATCATAATTAGACTACAATTTTATCACCTGTTATATTTATTTTGTGTTTGTTTAATTTATCTTTCAATCCTGCTTGCGCTTGCCTTAATTTCCTCTGCAACTCCTTGGACCTCATTGGAAATAAGCCTGAAACACGGCTTAATAGTTATCCTGGTTTTCATTCAACTGTGTCTTATATTTTTAATGTTTTACAATGTCAATTTGAATGTATCATATTATTGTAAACTGTTTTTATATATTTGTATATTAAGTGTCAAGTTGAAAAGAACCGAATAAAATCAATCAATCAATCAATAAATGAGCATTTTTTTCATTATTATCTCCCAACCAGAACATATTAGCTGCGAAATTTCATATATGAGCCAGGGGAGTTCGTCAGATTTTCTTGGTCGGGGAGGGGGTGCAGGTGCAAATACATTTTTCGTCCCATGGAAAAATCAAATTCTGTTGATCCAAAATAAATTGTCATTTTTAAAATATGCCTGACAAGCAAAAACCTAAAAATGTCAGCAAATCTTACCAACTTTGCACATCTTTTCCCACAATCTGCATATTATTACTGTGTCCTGTCTTGCAGCTCTCACATTTTTCTTATCCTTCCAATTTTCATGCTTGCTTATCTGATTTCCTGCTTGAGTTTTGTCAGGGGCAGTTTGTCCCCACCCTTGCCCTATACTGAATATGGTACTAATATTGGCTATGAGAAAATGAGCAATATTTTGATACAAATATTCGAACAAGTTTGACAAAAAGTTCAAGGAATATTAGACCAAGCTCCATGTACTTCTTACTCAATCAAAACATCCATAGCCATCAGCTCAATCAGCAACTTTTCAACATTTCAACTTGGGTTTCCTCCTCAAAGCCCACCTCCAAAAGCTCATTCAGTTTCTTTTGTAATGCACTTTTAAAGAGGAGTTTTTGGTAAAAGAAACAAAAATTGGGTAATAACAAAACAAACTCGGCCTCAAATGTAATTTTCCCAGTTATTATTGTGTGATATGTCAAGCAAACAGGATAATATGCAAAAGGCTAATTGAAAACTCCCTTGTCACTTTTTTCCAAGGTGGAACATTCAACAGGGAACCAATGGATGAACATAACTTATAATCAAAGGAGCAGCTAAAAGTAGAGTTTTGGGTTGACATGGCTCAAACCCCCAAGCATCGATCTGTATTATGAGTCCTATGCTTTAACCACTCAGCCATGCCCCCTCGCACTTTCTATGCCACAAATGTGACAATAACTCCACAAAACAGCAGCCATATCCTTGAGCCTCCTTTACTCTGCTTTTCTTAATTTCAAACTAATTATCTTACTATAATGTTTGTTGTTTTATATATTATTCTTATCTTTGATGTCAAAAATGTGGCATTGTTGCATAAGCTGTTTGCAATGTTACATAAGCTATCATTTCCTTTGCAGTTTTTGACACAAAATAATTTTTCCTTTGGGTTTAAGGGTACAGATGATGTGATTGAGAAGCGCAAGCCAGATAAAGCACCAGTTATGGTCAGTAAATGGAACTTCATCGTTTCGCATGAGCAGACTAGTTTTGGTTGTCATAACAACTTGCCTGTTTTAGAATAATTAATAAATTTGTATATTTTTATTGTATTCCCAAATTTGTCTGTATATAGTCCTGTAGATGAAAAAATTGTATCAATAGACAATTCCTGTAATTGGTACATTTCTTTTACTTGTAGATTATCAGAACCATAAAGACAATAATTGAATTACTTGATGCATCATGACTGATTCCGTACATCTGCATGTCAGTTAAGGCCAAACCATAGTCGGCCTCCAAACAAAATTTTCCCTACCAAACATTTGGTCGTGATGTCAAAATGACGAGTGACTCCAAACAAAATAACTTCAACATCGAGTTGAGACCAAATAAAATTTCGCGTTAGATCGCACATGTTATTGAATTACCATATACATTGGGCCAAATGTTTGTAACCCGTTCATACAAATATTTGGTGACGTCACAACCAAATGTTTGGTAGGGAAAATTTTGTTTGGAGGCCGACTATGGTTTGGCCTTTAGTGATGTTGCATTTGAACTCAATTCTGAGTTCCAATGCTCTGCATGCAAAGGAAAAATAGGATTGATATATACTGATAAATGTGTTTGATAAGGCCAAGAAAAAAAAATTGTTGTGTTGCCCTCAAGTGGAACTTCTGAAAAAATGAGTTGGTTGGTCGGAAATTTTTTTTTTTTTTAAATAATTATTTTTAATAAGCACCTAAATTATGAAATTTGGGTGCATTTTCCACTATTTTCAAAATATTTTCTCAAAAACACGCAATCTGAGCAAAATTGGGTGCTTTCGCGACCCTATCTTCTTTTTTTTTTGAATAGGGTCGGTCGCTGAGGGCAACACAACAATTTTTTTGTTGGCCTAATGCATGACATTTCTGAATGCAATTATAGATTTTTATTACCATTTTACTCTATGGGTCAATTCATAGTCAGCCTCCAAACATAATTTTCACTATCAAACATTTTGTTGTCGGCCATAGGTGTTGTTGGTTTTAGATTCGTAATTCTACGCGCTGTTTTGGGTTACATATCAATTTTGGGTTTAGACACCATTATGGGTTTTACACACCCGTTATGGGTATTTAAGACACTCTTTTCGTTGTAATAGCTTGACGTCACAACAAAATGTTTGATAGCAAAAATTTTGTTTGGAGGCAGACTATGAATTGATCCATTTTTTTGAGATGGCCTATCATTCCTAATCTTTGTTAACCCTCGTCTACTCAGGGGATGGGTTGTTGCAACCCCCCCCCTAAGGTTTTTCCCCCGCTGCATAAAAACGCAAAAGCAACCGACCCCAAGCATTTTGGTAATCTCTTTTACATCCTTTGCGGTCATTTTGATGAAAAAATTAGGGGGCACCACCTAAGGTGGGGTTAGGGTAGGCCGTCAAAGTTGGGGTGTAGGGGGGGGGGGGGGGGTGGTGAAGTCCCGGAAAATTTTAAGTCGCCATTTTGAAAAATATATGCATGCTATGAAGCTGAAACTTGCAGGGCATGTTAGAATTATCATTTCCCTTCTTCATTAGCAAAAACCCCAACAAAAATCTGTCATTTAGAACTTTTATAGCAACATTTTGATTTTGTTGGCCATTTCCCGAATTTTCGACCTTTATGACGTCATAATTACGTAACGCCTTGGCCGATTTTTGTGATCTTGGTATCATTGGGTAAGAGAGGACCATATCTATCTATTAATAGCAAAACCAAGTTCATAGGGGGTTCTATTCCAAAAATTTAGGGGGGGTTGCAACAACCCCTCCCCCTTGGGTAGACGTGTTACAAAAAATAGCCTGGGTAGACGAGGGTTAATACTATATAAAGAGATGATTTGCCAGTCTTACATATGGCTGAGGTGAAGATATATTCCATCTGCAATAACTAATCGCTAGAGTTAAGGGGCGCACCATTTGATTCTCAGGGGGGGGCATGGAAGTTTTTTTGAAAAAAAAAAACTTTGCCACCCAAGGCGGCGAAAACAAAATTCTTGACCCAAAGATGAGCAAGAAAAAAAAAACTTTACCCGACTACTTCAAATTAAAGAAAAACATAACAAATGTAATAAAAAAAACTTCGCCGCCGAAGGCGGCGAAAAAAAAAATGTCTCCGCCTTCGGCGGCTTAAAAAAAAACCTTGACTCGACCCCAACTTCCATGCCCCCCCTGAAAATCAAATGGTGCGCCCCTAATGCAACAATTTATATCCTTTTTTTAAGAATACTAATAACAGCTAAAAAGTTAGCAATTTTATCCATAGATATAGCATGCATACGTCACATTTATCAGTTATTTTAATTAAATGAAGGTGTTTATTTCTTAAACTAAATGTATGCTTATTTTTTGTTTTCACATCTTTCCTGCTACTGTGGCTGCATGGTCTAACAGTCTTCAGTGTACTCTAAGGTAAAGATCACCTGCTACTTTTTGTCTATTATTTTATATTCACAAAAGGGGAATAACTTTATTCCAAGTTATTCCATTAATGATGTCATTTGGTATTCACAAATGAAGAATAAAGTTGTTCCACGGACTAGTTATTCCACAGACTAGCCATCCGATCCTCAACACCCATTTCTTAGGAATTGTTTTTTTTATAAAATATAGACCAATTTTCCTAATTTTGTAAACACCCAAATAGTTTGGATATTTTGGTAAAACAATACTAATGTTTTGGGATATTTTTGTTGAACATGTGAAACATGGCTAAGGATTTCTTTCAAAATCACAATTATGTCCCACAATCTTCATTGATATGGTTTAAACTCTTATCTCTGATTTAAAATACTTAACATAATTTATTTATTTCCACATACATGTAAATACAGTGTGTACACAATATAAGGCACATTAACTAAATATTAACATTGTGGAAGGAAATAAGCCAAAGGCATGCATGTCAAGTCTTTGTCCCTCATGCAGGACCATTTATTTTATTATAGATAAATGACATGGAAGAATTAGACTTACCTTACCAGACCACAATTCAATAGCCAAAGAGTAGAATGGGAGGAAGTAAAGTTGAATAAGACATTTCATTTATTTTGATTTAGGCTCATATTCTCATACTAACAAGTCTCTGAACATTTTCAAAATCTTGATAAGTTACAGTGTTGCAAAAATTGTAATAATAAAATGAAACAATTTTCAGTTTTTTTTATGAATGCAAAAATTTGCAAGTAAGGTTTCAGATTATGGATTCTTATTAGTAAAATAGTTGGTTTTGTGGTAGAGGAGAGGAAAGTCACAGGGAGATGGGGCATGTGGATCACAATATGCTCCTATGAAGACCCGCTCTTTTCACTTGCCATTTTTGATTCTTTCAGACAACCAATTTAATTAACATTTGACCTTTGACCTTTTGAATCCCTACAGGGCAGTGAATTGGAAAGTGACCTGGAGGACAGGTTTCCCTCTGACCCGCATTCGTTTGTGAACCATTATGCCAGCCTTCCTACAACGCAGACGTGGAGACGGCAACAAAAAGGACCAAAGGCCTACAGTTACACCGATAGTGACTCTAGTATGAACAATGGCAGCGTCAAGCCAAACGGACTACCCAGTGTGCCTGCAGGATCACGGGCGCCGCCAGTGCATGGGTTCTCGTCATTTGTATAACACAGGCTGCCAGTTTTGTGTGCATTGTTGTGTCTTAATTATTATAAACTGTCATGTAATGATATTGACTTGACGATAATGGCCACATTTTATGGAAGAAAAGGTGCTTCTTTGTTGTAAGGACGTATTATATACATGTTTGTATATCGTGGACTACATAGACAACGACAAATGTGTTTTCAATCTTCAATTATTGTGTATTTCTATTGAATAACAGATGGTCACACCGAGAAGACAAGTTGTGATGCTTAACACTGCTTGGTTCTGTGCAATGTTAATGCTTTTATTTTTTTAAGTGAAAAGGATTGTCTTTCCAACGATGTCCACAGCTTTGCTTTTTGCAGTCTACCACAGCACAGGATATAGAATCAAAGTATCAAATAAAGTTTTATCTCCAACTCTCCCAGTCCATAGAAGAATTTTGAAGTACATTTAATCAAATAAATAGCTCAATGGTACAAGGTCTGGAAAGTCCAGATCATATCTCTCTCTCCTTCTAGCTAAGGTCAAAGTTCAATTTGTAACCATGGCGGAAATAGTGTGTGAGAACTTGAGTAAATTCAACAGATCATCTGATCACTGCCACGCTGATGTACTACAGTGGAACCTCGTTAACACAAAATCTGTTAACACAAAAACCCTGATAACACAAAATGTTTGTTGGGTCCCAAGTATTGGTTGCCTATGTGAAATCAGTTGGATAACACAAAATCCTGATAGCACAAACTAAACTCTTTGGCCCCAGTGATTTTGTGTTAACAAGGTTCCACTGTATATGACAAGCATAAATGTGCTGGATATTGTTTTTTATAAACTGTGTGCATTTTCAGCTTCTTTTGAAAGCATGACCACACAAAAGCAGTACAAAATTCGTTTCCTCTGGTATTCTGTAACCATATGCATATTGGAATGATATCATTAGGCAGTCAAGTTGATCAGATGGACTATTTTGCAATTAGCGCTATGACTTATGAAGCCAGGTTAATGGTGTGTTGTGCAATTTGAGGAAAACTAGTTTATGATTAAGTAATTAACCCTTTTCTGTTGTATGCCATATAATGAACGGCACAAATTTTGATTTTAGGGGGGCCACTCAGATAAAATGATGTACACATGCGCGAACATAGGTTTAAAAAATACCACCTAAACAAGTTTTAGCTTCTCTTGAAGAAATACCCCTAAACAAGGATTTATATGCAATTTTACTCTAAATTCTACCCCTGAAAGTTGGATTTTTTTCTTCAGGTTTTGAAAAACACACCTTTTTATGGACATTTTGTGGGTTTGTTTTAAAAAACACCCCTTTTTGTTGAGAATCAGCGTTTTTAGACCCCTAAACACGTGCAGTGCTTTCCGTGTTGGTCAGGAAAAAAATGACCTCTTTTTCTGTGTTTTTCTGTTCACGCACGTGTACACCAATATAGCTCATGAGCAGTGCCCCCCCCCCCCTGTGGGTGCCCAAATCTGGAATCCTGCCTAAAAAAGAGTTCTCACATAGCATTGAGAGGTAAGAGGACAAATATATCTAACAGTGAAATTTGGGTTCCATTTGAACAGTTAGGCTGCAATCACATAGAAGTATATGGTATACGGTATTTGCTATACACTATTCGATGGCTATATTATATAGGCTCGACGAGCTCTACGTTTTTTCAAATAGTGCCCTCTTATGTGACCCGGTAGCATCAAATTCACGTGTTCGATTGAATCTATACGCGTGCCCGAGTAAAATTGTGCACTGTATACCCGAAAAGTATAGTTCTATGTGAGATTTTTATCCATGCCTGGATCCAGTTATTAGGGCATTACAAATACACCTCTGTCAATGTAGATTTGCCTTATGCTTATTGGATCCCCTTGACAACATGACTATGGATATTGATTGATATCGGAATATAGCTGGAAGAGGACCAACGTTATACGCAGCAAAAATAACTTGCATTGGATTTCATTTGTGTTAGGTGGAAATACGTACTACAGCCAGGCATCCCTTCATTTCTTTCTTTTTTAGTGAGAAGGAAATCTGTGAAATGATGAGCTGTGTCTTGTTGTGGTTTGAATACCACACATCTCGCATGATTTTGGCATCAAGACATTTTGAAATTCATGAATTTGCTAAAATCAATCAAAACATCTGAGAGTAGGTATTTTCTTAAATTTATAGAGTTGCACCTGAAGTCTGCATTTTGCTTTCACCATAAATTGGGCAAAGGTCCTGGATGTAGACAAGATGCCCGGATGTCCGCTGCTTCACTGACTCCGTATTGGTTATAAATAAGAGAGATGATGACAGTATTTTGAATGCAACATCTGAACTCTACATCAAACATAATGTGAAGGATTTCATATAATCATACATTTCATGCTAATCAACTTTTCTAACCTAGCTCATTTATGTGAAGTAGAACTTTTTAACTATACATTTTTTTTCTGTGCACAGACAACTAATATGTATATTCTTGTACCATTAGAGTTGACGGTCATCAAATATGGTTAAAAGTTGGTATAAATCGTCAAGTGAATGCAAGAAAGTCTTATCTGCAATGGCTGCCCTAAGTTATATTTATTTTATGCCATGTCACAAGAATTGTGAAAAATCTCTCAAAATCTCCCTTATGTCAGTGGTTCTTGAAATGGTTCTTCAGGAAGAACCATTTCAAGAACCACTGTTCCAAGACCGGAGATTATGAAGTGTGCAATCCAAATTTCATGACAATGGCAGCTAGTGCAGATACGACTTTCTTGCACTCACATGACGAAATGATACAAGAGATGATGCTCAAATCAGTTTCAGATTCCTTATTATATTCTGATTGGCTTGACTTGATCCAGTTACTATTGCCTTCTCAAAACCAAAATTGGTATGTAAAACAAATATTGACTGCTCTTTTATTCTGGCAATAGTAAAAACTATTACCCCTTTGTGATCTTGAGACTATATCATACTATTTCAAT
>JXSR01S014566.1:7160-21645 GCA_000969725.1 Ophiothrix spiculata | reverse complement strand
TGATCTGCTCACTCAGCCGTAACAATGTTTACTAATATATTATGTACATGCTATCTGTTATCTGTGCTGAAAAAATGAACAAATTTTGACGAAGAAATAAGACAGATATAATAAATTTTCCAAGGTAACCCATTTTTATTCCATTCAAAAACACTCCTACTTTTATGACCAATAATCATGAAATTGGACCAGACAAAAATCCACCCAAATATTTGACAAGACATAACTTTTGTTGTACACTACCGATTGAAATGAAATAAACGGTACCTAAAAGTTCAATTCATGGGCTATAAAATGCTATCTTTACATACTTACTGACTATCCGTTAAACCCAAGAAAATTACAACCAAAGATTGTAAGGTTTTTTCTGGGACACCCTGTATTAAGATGATTTGCACCTATATTTAAAAAAATGTCTCTCAGTTCATACTGTTTGTAGTATTGCATCCAACCAGTAATTATCAAAGTGCAATGTAGGATAGGTGCCAGCAGTAACTATCAGTTCTGGAGAAAGGACAAATCCAACTGACTATGGATGTGAACCACCAACGGAAATGCCAGAGAGGTGACCTGCGTGGAACCTTCTTGAATCATGAGTTGAAATTAGATACACATAATTCTGAAATAAAATATAAATTATTTAAATGAAATTATCAACTATATACTTTGAGATTGAATTAAGTACATATTCTGGTTATACAATGATTTGTGTCCAACACATTTATTAGTGTATTCAATATGATACAACCTACCCAAGAGAGGTTATGGTCAAATTGAGTTAAGTATGGGAAATTGTTGCTTACATATATATTCACTTGGTTGTCTATTACTAATGAACTTATTGGTATTGGTACAAGATCAGGGAAATTTAGTCAACCTTTCTGTTGGGAAAGTGCTATGATCTGCTAGGTGAAGAAAGCATGGATGCACTAGAAAATTTGAAGTTCACACTGAAAAGTAGAAGCCTTACAAGTCCATCCAATAAAACCAGCAAATACATATTAACATGAATAATTAGGTCTTTTTTTTATGTTTTTCTCATCTTATCTTAATCAAAGTCATTGTCTCATAATGTGTTTACTGTGATGTAAATGGCACAGCATGCTTTAAGGTGTTTGGTCCATGATAGATCTGCCCGAAAATTTATAGTAAAAATCAGCATGAATGTTATTTTATCGATGTAGAACCGATTTTTAAAATAAAAATTGGGGGTCACCGAACTCGTTTTTACATGAGAGTCGGTTAAAAACAGCATTTTTGGAGGTTTCTTGGGAAAAATTTTGTACAGTGGTCTATAGGAAATGTAGCAAAAGTGACATTATTAAGTGTTGATTCAAATAAAACAATCAAAATTGGGGGTCACCGACTTAATTTTCCAGAAAAATGTTAAAATATTGCAATTTTTAGCTTCAAAACACTACTCAGGGTAAATGCGCATGCGTATTGCGGCACTTACCAACTCGGACACGAGCGCGTACTGGTACGTGTGGACGGTGCGTGGACCAGTCACCTTAAGGACCTGTATGTTTATGTCACAGTTTTGTTTCAACCAATCTGATTTCTTGTTAAATCTACAGAAACACCAAGAATTTTTCTTTTGCTCACTTAGTCATTATTATCATAATAGAAGCAAAGGTAGCTATTTTTTTACAGAGCTTGTTGATTCCATTTCAGCAAAACAAAGAGCTTGAAAATTGTATCTTCAATAGCTGCCATATTTTGAATTTATTTAACAACTTATTACTAGAATGCAAAAAATCCCTGTTAATCTTTCCCCGATGTCAGATCACTCAAAAATTTCTCTTCATGTCAGTGGCTCTTAAAATAGTTCTTCAGGTGACACCATAACCTATAGAACAATTTCAAGAGCCAGTGACCCAAAACTGGGCATTGCACACTGTATGATCAAAAAAGTTGTTTAGTTGTCCTCCACCACCCGCCCCTATTTTTTGAAACTAGAAAACAGTTTTTACTGTACAAAAGTATATAATTTTCAGATTTCCAAAAAAACCCTTTTTTTCTTTGAGAATTTTGATCTTTTGAAAATATTTTTTAAGTTGTTCTTTTCATTTTGTTTATATTTTAATACTGTTTTTAATTTGTATAAAGATATTTTTCGTTACAGTAGACTTATATGCATCTTTATAGAGGCCATAATGGTGTAGCTTTGACTTACATTTGAAAAAAAAATCTGCCTGCCCGCACTTGCTCAAAAAAAGTTGTGGAGGACAACCATCATTTTTGGCCTTAAAAACAAAATGTCACATTGCTTAACCTGAATGTAAAGGCTAGGCCAGACTGTAGGGATAAAGATTAATAAAAAAGATAATTTTTAAAAAGTCATGATTATCATCAAGTTTGACTGCTACCATTTAATCCTTATCACTACATTCTATAATAGGCTCTGTTTTCTTGCTAACAAAGTAGCGCTTCGGTAAGTGAAGCAATTATTAATCTAAGTGTCCTTCTGAAATTGACTGCAAAACAGAATACATTTTGAGGCTATGCAAGGTCCTTGTTTCTTATGTTTTCTTGTTAATTAGTATTTTATGATCCTTAGTTTCTAGAAACACCAGTGTTTGTTATTTCTAAGCTGCTGGTTCTGAATGAATACAATGTGAAATTTGATTTTGTTTTGGTGTAAATAAGGTGTATGTTAAGGATTGATATACAAGAATAGAATATCTGCATTTTTAACAAAATGAGGTTGATAGTAAATTTAGAGCAATATTATAAGCAACCAACAACATGCCCCTACCATTTATGACTTTTGATTGTTTAACCATGCTGCCTTGGTTTGCTTTTGGTGGAGGTATATTTTTTAAGGTGTCCTAGTACAGAAACGGTGCTGGACACGAGTGAGCTGATATCAGCGGTGTTAGACACAATTTCAAAGTATTTATCCCGGGCTTTTAGCATACTTTCTGGCGTACTGTATCTTGCGCTTTAATAAAACGTGATCTTACACATGTGTCACTTTTATATTCACGCATTAGACCATGCATGTTACTCCTGACGACGCAGGGCTCAAAGCGCACAGTGCTTGAGGTGTTACTTACTCATTGCTAAAACAATGCCAATTTTTTGCCTTATTTTGCTTAATATCTCAAAAAGTAAGTCGGTGACCATATTTTTTTATTACGTTTTTTTTTAAAGAACTATAAAAGGACCAAAACATATGTGAAAAAGAGAGAAAAAAATAGAGCAGTTTTTTAAAAAATAGGGCCATGGTAAAAGTGGAATGGTCCCTGGCGGTATATGACATTTTAAAATGTTTTAAGAGGTTTTCAATCTGTCATATACCGTCACAAAACACTCCACATTCTCTTGGCGCAGTCAAGCGTGACCAGGACATTTTATCGCCTGCTTGTCACTCTATTACATATACACATTCCACATGACCAAATTGGACCTAAAAATCACATTTTTCGACCCATTTGTGTTGTTTCCCCCTACCCCTACGTGAGGGGGTTGATCCCATTCGGTGCTCAATTTTATATTTTACTAAATTACTATCAGATCTGACCAAAAGCAACATACGTTTCCAGATAGTTTCCTTATAAATGCCTTGTGAGATATGGCTGAATAAAGTGTTTGTGCGGAAATACTTTAAATGGCTAGTGTAAATGCTGTGCAGTGTGTGACATGCTAATTTGAATATTAACTGTGGATTCATCACAAATCAACAACAGTACACTCCTGAGTCCTGTATAAGGAGATTGTAAAAGTTGTTGAATTGTTTATATTTCACCCATTCATAAGCAAACTTTAAAGCAGCATTGACCAGCTAGAGTTTATAATGTTGCAAATGATAACTCGATGGCTCTAACCAGAGAAGATTTCCATATCTTTGAAAGCAGTCATAAAAGCAGAAGTCACAACCCGTCGTGCACACGACATGCCTCACCGTGAGTGGTTGTGTGCATCGTACGTTGCACACGTTGAAAGTGCTTACATTGTGCATACAACGTACAAACTTTTTGCAACTTCCATGTTATTATAAGGAAATCGTACTGACACGTACGATAAATGCACAGTGTCCGTGCGTGCTAGGAACGTCATCCGCAGAGCAAGTGGCTGTGGAAAAAATTGCACAACACACATTGTTTGTACCGATCACTTGTGGACCGTACCGATGTTTAAAGGGGCATTGGACAAAATTTTGAAATTTTGTTTGTGGATGATTTACTTCCTATGTTAGAAAATAACAGTCAATTATCAGATATCGGGAACATTTTGATCACAACCTTCAAAAAAGTCAAAAATTTGAATTTTATTTTATTAGTTGATTTTGGCTATGAGGCTATTCTCTAAACGTATTTATTGGTGCTATACAATGAGAAAGAGCCAAATATTTTTTGTAAAACATTCCTTTCACATCATAGATTGCAGGAAAAAACAATAGAAATTTTAAATTTTCATTAGATCTCCTGAAAACGCCAATTCAAGAAATTCACCTATAGAGGGCAGTATTTATCGTTGTCAACAACGATAATTAAAAACAAGAGAATATCTAAATATTTTGATATATAGGCTTTGAATTTGATAATGAAACTTTGCATGCCGTCGTTTTTACCACTAATACTTCAAATGATGCAAAAATCTCAAAATGTTTGAGGAAAAGTTTGGGGATGATGCTGAACTTGTCCAATGCCCCTTTAATCGGTAGCCTGAACGCAGCCAGCACGCAGAGAAAGATCCTTATGCACTAAAACTGTTAGTTGTATCTGCGTACTCTAAAATGTGTGCAGTGTTGGTACCAACAACGTACGGGTCGCACGATTTTACCTACGTTTTTGCACACTGACAGCAGGAACGGCGGGTTGTGACCACTGCTTTATTGATGAAGCAAAATGTTAGAAAATGCAGAATTCCTATTCTTGTAATATACTGTTAATGATATTAAAACATGTTGAGTTATAAGCCCAAAAATGATCAAAAATCAGTACTACTATTTATTGATGCATATATTGCCAGTTAGAATAATGTTATGAGCATTATCATTAAATGTATACCTGATCCAGAATTGTGAAAAGTCAACATGTCATATTGTATGCAAATATCTCATTGTACATGATTGATGCTTTATCTGCTTGTTCTAAACAAACATGGATGATGTTTCGGCATGATTATTGTTTGGAATCAGTTTCATTTTCCGTTTAGCGCACAAACCTACAAATAACATACACTGTTTCGGTCAATAACATACATGTATTATCATTTACCAAAACAGTGCACGTTATTTGTACATTTGTGATGGCTCATCCCGAAAGATGATATCAATTTTGATTTTATCATCTGTTACAGCATTTTTCTAAGTTTTTAAATGACACCTTACTTGTTGCAATTTATCAAGGTGATCAAATTTGACAATAGAAAATCTGCTGGAAATTCACATTATTTTCTTTATTTTTTGCTGCCTATTTCACCAGGTTCTTGAAACGTGTTCTGTCGCAAAGTCACCCTTTTCAAGGTGAGCCATCACATTTGGGTTCTATGGAGTGATATGTGACTGAGGCTTAATTGAGTTTTGTGTGCACTTTAAGCCACCTCTACACAATCCTATGTCTCATTTTGAAGTAACCTATCCTGGATATTTTGATTGGATGTGAAAGGCAGGCTCACACTATTTAGGAGGTAATGGCAAGTGACTTAACAAATTTCCCGCTTGTAATCGTTTGACACTGACTATTTTGCTAGCTACAGCAGGCTGCCATAGGTGACGGTCTGCTGTTGCTGCTTTCGCATTGGTCACCCTCCATTGTGAATTTTTCAGTGTGAGCTAGGCTTCAGTATCAATCTTTATAAATAAAAATTGTGTATTATACAATTTTGAATTACATGAACACAACTTTTTATCTGCTATTTGTATATTTTGTAAATGCGGGCTTGTGCAACAATATGTTCTTTAGTTTAGTGGCATTTGTTTAATACTTTTATTTTGACATCATGAAGTGTGTCACTGCATTCACTCAATATTGTTATAAATATGGTTCAAATACCTAACTTAAACCAAATTTTTAGAGTTCAAATACTACTGTTTCCTATCTGTACTTAATCTATGGATACAACTTATTGATTATCTGAATTCCCTAATTTATCAACATTTGTGCACGTATAAATAACATCTGTAGTCGGCTTTTTGGGCATATCAAAATGTATTTGGGATTACTTTCCAAGAGATTAAAAGTAATATCTATTCCGCAACAGAAAATAATAGTTTTAGTATGTGGGTACACATAACACACGTGTATTGCGAGTTTCATGTTAAAGGAAAGGTAAAACTAAATTCAAACAAATGTATAATACTTTTCCTATTTAATTTCTTTAAATTATTTTCTAGTCATTGTCGCGTATGAATTAGATCAAGAACCGCTCTTTACTTGACGCTTGTGAAATTGTACAAAAATAATACACCTTGTGCTGATCGACGTCGTAGTTGTCCAACTCACTCGGCTGCGCCTCGTGAGTGTAGACAACTCCCAACTTAATTCAGCATGTGGTGCATTATTTCTGTACAAGCAATTTCACTTGTGTCAAGTAGTCCCCAATTTGTCAGCAGAGTATACTTATAGCATACATTTTGGCCCGTATTCCAGAAAGGCGCTAAACCACTGTTTTAGTTTCCCATTAACTGCATGGCTCATTTAACTGTTCAGCTGCAACGGTGCCTATCATTCCTGGAAGATGTGTTCAGTTAAAACTGTGGTTTAGCTAAATACGGGCCTTGGTGTTCAGTTAAAATCGTAGTTTAGCTTAACACTTTTTTGCTTAATCTGTATCTTATGTACTGCATTATATTAGAAAGGTCATAGATATTCAAACTGTAATACGGCAAAAGAGCGATTCCCAAATGATTTGTTTTGACCCCAAACATTATGTAAAACAATTGTTTTATAAATGTAACATTTTGTAAGATGTTTTGACAGTGCATTTTATATTTTGAGGCAATGTTTCAACATTAAATCATATATTTTTAAGAAAATCATAATTAATTTCTCTCTGAGATAATGCTTTTTGTCCAGTGTATTTTGATAATTTGAAAGTTCTTGGGCATATTAATATCACTTAGGATGCGATCACATAGAAGTAAACAGTGCATGGTTTTCACTATACGCTTCCAGGGGAGGCACTCATATTCTTAGTGTCGGGGATAATTAGGCCAAAAAAAAAAAAGAACTCTGTCTCAGGTTCCTAAGGCCCAAAACCCTAAGCGCTTAGTCAAAAAAGGCTATGCGCTTGCGGACATTTTTTTTATTACCTTTTTCGGCTGCTCTCCATTTTTTTCTCTCGATGTAAGAAAAAATAAATAAAAAGCAAAATATCTCCAGAAAACCTTAAAAAAAAAAAAAGAAATTGGAATTTTTAACCATATGCAAGCAGGAAGCTGAGACAGTTATTTTTTTCTTTGGCCTTACCCATCAATTTAAAACAGGAATACCTTCCCTGGGAGTGTATACTAGCAAAAATCATATACCATATACTTCTATGTGATCCCATCCTTACATCATCTTTGGGATCACTTCAAAACTCAACCAGCGGTTGCTATTGTTCTGAAAAATGGCAACTGCTCAGAACTGCCAGTTTGGAGTTTTTTTATGCAGCCCATTAGTTGAGTGATTTTTTGTCCCGATATGTCACAAACATCATGCAGCGTTACGTGCTTCTTTAATTGAACTTGAGCATGTTTGTCGTCTTGGTTACCAATATAGCATACTTTAACCTCCAGCATTAAGCAAAGGATTTAAACTGATTTTCTCTAAACAATGTTTAGAATAAATAGAATATCATTTTATCCTTCTTAATATTGTGCAACCATTGCTGGAACTAATTCCATGTTCAAGCTCAAGAAAATCTCATGTGATGTTCGTTTACATCCCAAAGTGTGACCCAGTTTGCTTGTCAGTTTTTAAAAGCTACGTCAACAAATTTTTGGTGTACCTTTTGGGTCTCATGTGATGACTCACCTAGAAAAGGGACACTGCGACAGAACACTTTTCAAGAAACAGGTGAAAATAGGCAGCAAAAAATAAAGAAAATAGAATTTCCAACAGATTTTCTGTTGTAAAATTCAATTGCCTTGATCAATTTCATCAAGTAAGGTGTATTAAAGCTTAGAAAATGCTGCAACAGATGAAATGAAAAAAATCAAAATTGATGTAATCTGCAAAGTCCCTCCTTTCAGGGTGAGCCATCACATATGTCCGTTGCTAGCTGCATGCTTTAAGCATTTCGAAGTTCGAAAGAAATTCGAATTAATCCTATATGGGTTAACAGTTAGTATCCCTTCTCCTTTTTGATTAATTCATTTTGGGATATCCTATTGTTTTGGTGACGGTTGAGTGACCAGAAATGGTCCTTTCCGTTTTTGGAAAATGCAACTCTTTAATATTAAGTGTTGTTGTACCATTTAATCATGGTTAACTTTGTTATACATGATGATTAACAACACGGAGAAATCTGACTTGTTAATTAGGAAATGCTTATCATAGACACATACAGGGCCTAACTTGAAGCCCTTTTACATTTGATTGAGTGTCAATAACACGGAGAAATCCGAATTTCTATTAATGAAACGTTGTCATATACTCTTTACGTAAGCTAATTGCTATGTGTAAAGTATAAAATATGTTATGGTATTCACTAAATAGACAGAGTAGCATGTCATTTTAGAATATCACACTAAAAAGTTAACATAATTACGGAATCAAAAGGTATTTTACCGTTCTGGTGCCGTAGGTTCATGTTTATTAATTAGTGAGTCTAGATTGATTAGGCTCATTTTCATCATGTTAAAACGCCTTTGATGGTCAAGTTTTAACAGTTGTATATATACAGACATTATTTTCTGGATTTTCTTTTAGCATGTTGAACACAAGGAATCTTCAGGTTCCGCTCATGGGCCTGTCACCCTTTTATAAAAAAGACTTGCTAACTGCATGCTTTTAGCATTTCGATATTCAGAGAATTTCGAATTAACCCACCACGGGTTAACAGTTAGTATCCCTATTCCTTTTCAGGCAATTAACTCTTTGTTTGGTTTGGGATACCCTATTGTTTTTGGTCACGGTCATTAGACCGGATGTCGGCATTTTACTATTGATCACTCATCGGTTTATGAGAATTGGAATGTAATTATCAACCATGGTCAACCCTAGGTTGCATGCTAATTAACCACACGGAGAAATCCGACCTGTTAATTAATTTCTTTTTATTTTATTGCCCGGTTTTATGAAAAAGCAGACATAAATACAAGTATGCTTAAGATTTTATGGTTTGTTTACATCCTTTCCTGGACATTAGTAGCGTGTCTTGTAGGCCTAATTAATATAATGGATGTTTACATTATGGAATTTAATTATCAATTTTTAATTCCTTTACATATAGTCTAGACTTTGTTTAGCACTCATTACCTTTAGAACACCTTTGATGGAAGTTCTAAAATATTGTATATAAACAGACATGGATATTTAGGAGTTTCTTTTAGTAAATCTAAATACAAGGGAAGTTCAGGTTCCGCTCATGGGCCTGTCACTTTTTATAAATTTGCCCCTCCTAACAATAAATCCTGGCGCCATGCCCGACTTGTTGCATAATTTTTCAAAGACCAAAAAAAGCAACATAATATGCTATAAATGTACTCTTTAATAAAGGTGAGCAATAAAAATACAGTGGCAGATTTAATCAGATAGGAAATAAACAAAATTACTGAAATAAAAACAATACAAAAACATGAATGGTGAACCAGAATACGATTGGACAAAAGCAAAACCTTAATTTCTCAACAAATTTTATTATACAAAGATAAATCACTTCATCATCATTTACAAATTATATACATATCTACAATATGCACAAAATAACATTAATGTACATCTATATACAAATTGGATTTGGAAATTCTGTGTTGAAATTATTTCAGTTATTCAACATCAATTTGATGTATCCTTTATGTGGTATTTGTTATCTAGATTAACCCTTGCCCTCCTACTACAGGCAGAAATCAGGAATTAGCCCAATTCTGAATACGTCATAGACGACGGATATAAATGGGCACGGAATTGCTGCTGAGGCACGCCATGCTTGGTCGCTTGCCATAGCTTGACATTGGATCAGGATGCAGGGGGTCAGGGTTCGAATCATGGGGGAACCGGGGGGGGGGGGATCCAGTAATTTTTGTATGATGTATTCGGACTTAGACAATTTTTCAATGTGCGAGAGTTAGGGTTATGGTGAAAATGCGAGCCAGATGACTATTCTATGTTGTTTTTAATATCACTATGACACCGCTTTAAAATTCAAATCGCCAGGAACCAGCGGATCTTGGTGGTTGACATCGTTGAAGATAATAGCAAACAATAAAAACCTGTGATTCTGAATGGTCAACCGCAGTTGTGTTTTGAACATTCGTAACTTATGAAACACATTGTCAAACATACGGTAGTTGGACAAATTTTTTTGTATACAATCCTATTGAAATAAGGTTATCTTTTGAACAATTTTATTAATCATTACCATTCTCTCACGTTTGTAAAGGCAAATCCATGATCAAGATATTTTTTAATCTTAGAATATGGCTCGGATTTCAATTATTGCAATTCAATTATCATTATTATTTCATATTTTGTCCCTGAGAGCACCTGAATGGTTCATTCTATGTAAAATGGGTAAGGAGTATTACGTTGAGTGAAAGATTCATCAAAAGAAGTTTGTTTTGGCCAACTTTAGTAAAAAAAAAGGAAAATTAATTGTAGAAAAACAAATAAATAGTAATAAATAATATAAATCAAATTGAATTAGTGGTATAGTCAATTTGTTATTTGGTTCAGCCTGGGAAATTATTACCCACTCATGACACTTCACACATAACTATTTCCGATACCAAACCATTGCTAATGAGCTGGGTCGCCTTTCTTGATATCATTGTTAATCGTTACTCATCTACAATGTCTTGTAAATACTTGCAATAGCATGCATGTTCATTGCATAGCATGAAAATAACACAGCTTGACTAATCTCTAAAGATAAATGTTGAAGCTTACCTGTTGAATCTCTGACTTCCTACAATAGTGTACAACTGAGATATTTTCATGATAAGAGTTTTTGGCAACTCAGTTTCACGATAAACTTGGAGCAACAGGCCACTTTAGAATGTAACAGGACCTATTAGAGCACTTGAAAAATGCTTTGGTACAATAGGACTATAGCCACTTTCTACTCAAGTTTACTATAATACCATTATAAATTCTTGCTTTGAAACTGGAAAAACAATACAGCACCACATTTTTAGAAAATACCCTGTGACAGAAATGACAGGCTAGATCACATACAACCTCAGAAAGGTAAATGGATGTCTTAATAATAGTCTGGTCCCATCAAGCAAGTGTAATAATTTCTCAGACTCTTAAAACTGAAGCTGCATCGCAGTCAACTGAATTATGTTCCTACCAACCACAGTTGCAGAGATGCCAACTTCAAAACTCAGAAAACTGTACTATGAGAGTAAAAAAACCCCTGTATTTTGCCATACAAATCCGTCTTTTTGGATATGTCAAATATCACTTAAAAATCTAAGACCGAAGGTTAAAAACTGTTATCCAAGCTTATTGTACATGGTTTGAAAACCAATAAGCATAATACTTACAATGTATGATAAATCAACAAATATTTCGAACAACTCCGGTTTCTGTGTTTAACAAGCCGCGTGTCATCATTGCAATGCAAATACAGCAGCTTTGAATCAACCCAACAGTTCTGTAAACACCAACACCAGAGCAAAATGCATATCGATGTACATAGCATCAGACAAATCAGCCATGAAAATAGTAGAGCGTAATAAAGGAATTCCCTCCTATTATTTTTCAGCACCTGATATAATCTCTCTCTGCAGTTGTTTATTTACCTTTTTTTGTTCTTTTACATAATTCGTACTCTGAAGGGCACAAATCGTATTTACGTATTTGCATGGATTTTCCGTACGAAATACGGGAAAATCTTACTACTTGGCATCTCTGCACTTGTACTGGTGCATAGTATCATTCCAACATATCCAAACTCAACAAAGTTACTCCACTTCAATAATTGCAATCCTTTTGTGTACTTGTGTCTGTGTGAAGATCTCTTCAGAGACTATCCCTCATATTGGATCTAAGACAGCAAACAAATCTACTCAATCAGTATCCTTCATATAACGACCTCCCATATGAGCATTTCGTTGCCAGCCACTGTAAATACCATCTTGCCAGATGGAGAAAACTTGACCAATGCGATGGAGTCATTATGGGCAATGAAATCTTGGAAGCTGCCTTCCTGGTAGTCCATCAGTTTCACCAAACGCTCTGCATGGTTAGAACACAAAGAGAGAAATTTTAAGGTTTGTATATGTGACCATCCACAACAAACCACCAGTAAAGTCGATCCCTGGTCAATTATATTTTATTATATAACGAGTTTTTTTGGCAAAGGAGGTCACTTAGGGAGTGTTTAAAATACTTTGGTAGGGTGGTTGGCCAGGTCAGGAGACATTATTTTGAAACATTTTGAATTGGTAAAAAGATGACTTAAATGTTTTAGAATTAAACATATAAAAATCAATATCAATAAAATTTAGGGGGTTTTCTAACGTATAAATTAAACGCTTTTAAACAGTTTTGTAAAAACTCCACATTTTTGAAACGTTTTCTGACCCAAAACAAAACCGTTTTAACGTTCAAAAAACGTTATTTGGCTAGCTGGTAGTTACCATATGTGGGCAACCCACCAAAATACAATATGGGACCCAAGTGGGTCAGCCCACATCAGGCCCACATTATGGGCAACCCACCAACATCCCATATGGGACCCATGTGGGTCAGCCCCCATTGGGCCCACATATGGGCAACCCACCAATATCCCATATGGGACCCATGTGGGACAGCCCACATTGGGCCCACATATGGGCAACCGACAAACATCCCATATGGGACCCAGATGGGTCAGCCCACATTAAACCCACATATGGGCAACCCATATAAATCCCATGTGGGACCCAAGAGGGCAAGCCCACATATGGGCTTGCCCATGTGCATCCCGTATGGGACCCATGTGGGCAAGCCCTCTCAAAGCCCATTAATGTGCATGAATGGGCAATAATGGGCAACCCACATTCAACCCACGTGGGGCCCAGATGGGTTAGCTCATGCCCACCTGTAACCCACCTTGCCCAGGTGGGTCCTAGGTGGGGCCCACCTACGCGTGCTGGCTAGGTCATCCATAGATTCTAGTCATTTGATTTGTAAGATTGTAACACGTGACCATTTGTCATCACGAATATAAGCAGTTAATATTTGTTTTATATAACTCATCTATAGATTCTAGTCATTTGATAACACATAAACTATTGTTTATATACCTCATGCATAGATTCGTTGTTCATCGTTTGGCTAAAACTACATTACGTGGCACACACATTATTATTCCAGAACTGTATGTTTTGGCTTGGATTTCCTTGATATTTTCAACGTTTTAAAAACATTCTATCTCAAAAAATACTTAACCGATTTCAAATCTGTAAACTTCAGAATAAACTTTATTACTGTCTCCATCTTTCCACCAAATTTCAACTCGATCGAATTTAAAATAAAAATTTTCTTCACTGACTACTTTTTTTGTATGTAAAATCCCTATACATGAGCAAAAACAAAATGGCGGATTTTCAACTTTATCACCGGTCATATCATATACTATCAAATGGATGACAGTGATAGTAAAGACTATCAAATGGATGATAGTGATAGTAAAAATGACAAATGGTCATGTGTTACAATCTTACCAATCAAATGACTAGAATCTATGGATGAGTTATATAATAAAATATACCATCCCTCATTGAAAGATTAATTGTCATTTTCACTCACCTATCGGCTTTTGAAATGGAACAATCAATCTTTCAATTCAGGATGGTATATTTTTACCATCACACTCCTAAGCTTGTATATTGCCGAATTTTGACTAACTTTCCTGATCCAAATGTTTAAGCGTAAATGTATAAAAATATGTATGAAGTATTGTAAAAGAAATACAATAAGGTTCCTTTTGTCAAAGTTAGGAAAAATGCTGTTCCCTTTGTGTTGGATAGTAAGACTGTAATATCAAGAGGTAGTCCTGTCATCCAACACCTTGGAACAAATATTTTACACTACTTCCTCTCAACCCATAATGAATTTGTACAGTAAAACCTCATTACAACAAAATCCGATAAAAAACAATTCCCGAAATAAAGAAGCATTTTTTTCTTTACCAATAGGCAAATTTCTTTCTTTTTTAATGCTTTTAAAACCCTGATACAAAAAAATATTTGCATATGGAAATCTTTGATATCAAAAGCGCTCCTTGTAAAATGCCTATTTTATGCACAGTCAACGCTCCACTGCTCACAGAGGTAATTGTAAACAAACCATTCCGAAATTGTGTGTGAGAAAAGTGGACTGTTCCATTACCGCTCACG
>JXSR01S014562.1:14631-27113 GCA_000969725.1 Ophiothrix spiculata | reverse complement strand
ATTATCGCCTCACCCTCAAAAAATGGCTTGTACACAAATATGTAACTCGCAAACGTGATTTGAAGATTATGTGTACAAGCGCTGGAATTCCAGCTTTCTTTCTTTCGACACCCTATTTCTGACGATTGATTGAAAAAAATTGCAAATGTCATATTTCGCACTCTGGTCTAGAGCGATACATCACTGTATAATTACTGGAATGGCCTAATAACCAGTTATTCCAGTTTATATTATTTCCTCCCGTTTAAACAGTTGTAATTATATAACTACTGTATTATGACAAATAGGAAACTTGTAATCTCATTAGGTGCTTTTAGGATATGCGAAGCACGTTCGGGATAAATGTATATAATGTTATTTAAAATATATTGGAAAAAGGACATAGTGAAATTTTATAGTTTGTAACATCAGCTGGATAAGATCAAAATGGAACGATATTCCGAAAACGTTGTCATTAAAAAAGGAAAATATCGGTGAAATATACATACGACAATTCTGAAGATTGCAACTTCTCGTTTCAGTCGCACTCCCATCACAAGGTGGGCTCCCTGCTGGCTGATCACATGTCCTGGTACGTGTTTGCGTGCCACCTGCGCATTGAGCACTGCATCCACCCCATGCTCCCCATTGAAGCCACGTGGCTGAAAAAATCACAATACCAAAAGGTTAATTCAACACTTAAGTGCGTAAGTTGTTTTAGAATCCCGTTAGTGCATAAGGGGGGGGGGAAGGGGTCCATGTGGGATATGGATATTGATCAATTCATATGAAACCAAAAAAAAAATCCGTCATTCCGTTTCGGAATGGAGGCCATATATATAATTCGTGTCTAATTTTCATTTTTACCAAAACACTTTCCGCCAAATTCTTAGTTTCTTTTTTTAAAGCTCCAGACAGCCTTTGACAGTTCTCTTTCGTTCTCGTACTTTTCATGCCTGAATGATTTATTGTGGCATTTAAACCTTGTTTTTCCGTGAAACCGTTAGTTCCAACCACCATGTTACTAAATTGTTTAATGTATACATTTTTATAAATGTTCTACTGCTGAGCAGGCGACTACAAGATTTCTCACAGCACAAGCTTCCAGAAAGCTCAACACGCCAAAGCCTTGCGTCTTCACATGTGAAAGATGCTATTTGAGAACCAAGTTACTTAAAGTCGGACATATGCGTCATGTCTTCACCATAGACTTGGAGAAGTTGATGAGGAGAGCAACTTTCTGTCATAAACTCCGTCTCAGGTACACTAATAATAACCCCGAGGTCCGCTGTTTTTGTCAGCTGCGCCTCTGGCTGATACATGCAAGATTCTAAAAGAGCCATATCATCAGCAAAACCAAAGTAATTTAGAACCTTTGCTGGGTATCTCCTGAAACTACGAGGATGGCTGATAATTCCTGAATTGGCATCTGACGTAGCCTTCTTTGGTAGGATGAAGAGGAAAGGTGCAAGCACATCACCCTGTAGGACCCCATTTGAGACTTCAAATTGGTCTAAATGTTTCCGTCCACCATCTCTGCACCTTCGTGTGGGAGTAACCCCCCCCCCCCCTGACGGATGATCGCCGAGGTCTTATAAAGTGTACTTATAGCATTGACCATAACTTCAGGTATCCCATAGTGACATATCGCAGCAAACATAACTCACAACTCTCCTGTGAATAGAGTCATTAGAGCTGATGGTATTGGAAACCCTCCATAATCCTTCTGAGAATGTGGATCTGCTGGGCGCAACTTCTACCAGGGCGAAAGCCGGCCTGAATATTCCTTAAGATAGGGTCCACATGATTTCGAATTCTGTAACTCCGAGTCACTAGATGGAGGAGTGACGTCTCTTTTCTTAACTTTGACATTAGTTATCTAGCCTTTGGCAGAGATCTCATGTATGATTTTCCCTGTAGAGGTGTAATCGCCCCTCGAGTTGTATAAACTCATTCAACTGGGAGTTTAGCCTTCGCCAGTGTGGTCTTGATTGCTTGGATTTGGAGACTAGCTATCTCTTCTTGACTTCATCCCTCTCAAGTTCAAGATTGGTGGTCTTATCTGACGCCCAACCTGGTAATCCATGTGACCTGGGTTTACCAACTACTGTTGTTCAATATGTAACCTCGGTGACGGCATTCCCAAATAATTGTTCATATCTCAGAGTTATTGGTACGTTTTACAGCACTGGAGAGTTTCAAACCTATTGGACGGTTCTATATGGAATTGTTGTTTCACTTCAATGTCCTGTAGCTTCTTCCATGCAAAAATTAGGTATCTTGTGGAGCTTGCTCTTGTTGGATCTACTGCTGCAAACAAGCCGAATACTGAAAATTCCGTGTTCAGAGTCTAGTCTCTGCAGTTTCTCATGGAATTTGACCACTTGTTGTTGATTAAGATGTGTTCAATCTGATGTGTAGATCCTGATTTGTGCATCCATGTCCATTGATATATTATGGTTGCGGAAATTTCATCTGCACTGGACGAAGTTTGTGTTCTTTACACATGGTCACTTGTCTTTCACCATTGTCATTTGTTTCTTCGTTGAAGCAATGGCTTCCAATACTTCCAGTGGGTGTAATGACTGTCACTTCCAAACCTAGCGTTAAAATCACCAGTAACCAGATGAATGTTATGCTTCTTGACCTGATCTCGAATGTTCTCAAGACAATCATAGAACTGCAAACAAGCCGAATACTGGCAATTCTGTATCTTGTCATCAGTAGAAGCACACTCAGTAGGATCGTAGACTGAGGTCACTCTGACCTCAAGACAGCAATAGAACTTGCTCTTGTCATCGGTAGAAGCACACTTAATAGGATCGTAGACTGAGGTCACTGTGACCTCAAGACATCAATAGAACTTGCTCTCGTCATCGGTAGAAGCACACTCAGTAGGATCGTAGACTGAGGTCACTTTGACCTCAAGACAGCAATAGAACTTGTTATTGTCATCGGTAGAAGCACACTCAGTAGGATCGTAGACTGCGGTCACTGTGACCACAAGACAGCAATGGAACTTGCTCTTGTCATCGGTAGAAGCACACTCAGTAGGATCGTAGACTGAGGTCACTTTGACCACAAGACAGCAATGGAACTTGCTCTTGTCATCGGTAGAAGCACACTACTGAGGTCACTTTGACTTCAAGACAGCAAAAGAACTTGCTCTTGTCATCGGTTGAAACACACTCAGTAGGATCGTAGACTGAGGTCACTTTGACCTCAAGACAGCAATAGAACTTGCTTTTGTCATCGGTAGAAGCACACTCAGTAGGATCGTAGACTGAGGTCGCTGTGACCTTTGGAATACCATGAAATGTGGATATTAGAGAGATTGCGATTACCACGTTACACGGGACGGGGTACAAAAACGTGAGCATTTTTAACTCACGTTTACGTAACGGTTCACGCTACGCGCAATACCATAGATTGCCTATGTATATTTCATTGAATGTGTCTTTTCACAGCTCGAAATTTAGCTGAAATCGGGGCTGTGGTACCCGATGCTCCGTTACCTTATTTTTTACTACGGAATAAATTGTATGCTTGATTTTGACGGAAACGAACCACTGCTAAATTTCGAGCTGCCGGAAGACAAATTCTATTTCATTATGTCGCCCTCTAAGCAAAGAGTTTTCGATTCATACAACGATTGCCTATTGTGAATGTTTCATGATGTCGCCCCCCCCCTTTTATAATGGTCATGATCATAGATATATCTGATCAAGGGCGTAAATTCTTAAGCTAAAGAAATGATATGCATCGTTATGATATCTATGAATGGTTGGCTAATTTTCAATAGAACTCACGTACGTATTGAACGAATAGCCACGTAAAAAGTCTCACTTCAAACGGTTATTTCAACATGTGTTGCTGCTAATCACGTATTATTGATCGTTCACGTTCAGGGTATTGGCTTTCGCAAGCAGATGTGTAGAACTTAAAACTTTGACATAGAAGTCAATGCAAAATCAGAAAATCCCTACTTACGGGTGTGTAAGTGCGAAGTTTGCAACCCGTAATCTTTACAACCAAAGCAATAAAACTTCGAGAAGTGCTGGATATGTATGTCTGTACATTATTCTTGCATGTGTTCATCTGATTTTGATATAGCTTTTATTTAAAACAATAAAAGACATCGATTAAGTGATTAGTATTTACGTAAAAGTGTACGTGAAATTCTGTAATACACGGTGTGCTGTACTGTTCAAGCAGGTAATGGTTGGCTGAATTTCAATAGAACCCACGTTTACGTTCGCGTTCGCGTTCTGGATGATCGCAAACTCTCCATTAGTACACCTACACCACCGTGTCTCTCCCTAGAAGCAGTGCTGTAGATCAACACCCAGACCTCTGACCAAAACTCGTCTGTAGGATTGGAGGTTTTAGGCGGTCATTTGGATGCCAACTATGTCGAACAAAGCGCGACATTTATAATATTACAGGGTGTCCCAAAAAAACATTGTGCATAGAAACGGTGCTGAATTTCTCAGAAGTTAGGCACACCGGCAACCACAAATTTACACATTCTAAAGCCCATAGATTTGTTCATATATCAAGAAAATCAGTCAGGGCAAACTAGAGATATCGTTGATTTTGTCAGCTTGTATCATTTTCCTCCAGCACAATGTGAATCCTGTTGTTAAACCTGTAATCAAAGGGCAAGAAAAGGGTCTATGCGAAATCAATGCTTGAGAAATTAACTGTAAATGTTTCACATGCTGTTAGAGTCAAAGATAATCAACAGCCAATGGAGACAGATTGAAGGATGTGCAGCATGTTAATGACCAGAAAAAAAGGAACATTTCCAAAGTGGCTTCATATGATTACATTACGGAAATATCTCATATTTTCTTGTCAGTTGCAAAAATACCTCGATGTTATTTTATTTCTTTAGTTTAGACTTACCTTATCATGTTGCTAACGTAGGCCTAAATCTTAATGGATCTAACATATAGATCCATTAAGAAATACCCATTTTATCGAAATATAGTCGAACATGCTTAAGAAAAAATAATGCTAAGGGTTGACAAAAGTAGTAATACGTGCTTGTTGTATATAGTTACAGCAAAAGATAAAATAAAATCAAATCAATTACAGTGCCCAACCCCTTTCCCAAGAATCAAACTTGCGAATACTGTACTCATTTTATCAACAAAAAAAAGTCGATTGATAATTTTAATAATTTCTATTATAAGGTCGAATCCACTCTTTGGAAAATGAGCTTAAGAATCAGAATAGAAAATATACACACCACATCTCCGAAGAAAGCAATGTTTCGTCTCAGTCTCATTCCCGACACAAGATGGCTTCGCTACTCGGCCGCAACATTTCCTTGTACGTGTTTGTGTGCCATTTCCGCATTGAGCACTGCATCCGCTCCATGAACCCCACTGAAGCCACGTCGCTAAAATGTATAATGAAAAAGTATTTTAGCCTACATTTTGCAGAAATTTCTTTTCTATAAAAGATACAATATTTTGATTAATAATTTATTTTACCTATGGCTCTATCTCCGATAAAGTTTGCAACTTTGCCGTTTTGGTGTCACTCATGTTCGTCTCACTTACGCCTATTACAAATGGTTTGAGTGGTTTAATAGTTAATACATTGGAGTCACATTAGTAATATGAGTGAAGCTAACCATATTTAGCCATAATATATATGTTATATATAATTATACATTTACAGTAACGATTTACAAGGATATTAATATCAAAAAAAACCAAAAAAACTATGTGACGGTGACGTCAAAACAGATACGTAATGAACATTCGACTGCCTTCTCGCAATAGCGGTACATTATGAGCAAAAATACTACACCACAGTGTAGTATTTGTAGAGCTCCTTATTTAGAGTAAAAATCAAACTTGTAAGAAAACGAATTTTAAATTATTACGAAAAATTAATATTAAAGAAATGATTCAAACAGATACGTAGCGACAGATACGTAATTTAAAGAATGGGGAATTCAATGGTTAACAAAAATCAAGTATTTTTAAACATCTTGCATGCACAGTTTCTTCTTCAGAAACCAAAAGAGTTAATGGTTTTGTATGTTTTTCATGAGTTATTAGTAGTCGAAATTTTAAAATTTCTCTAACCAAAGTTGCACGCTTTATCGGAGAATGAGCCCTATCAGTCTTTTTATTTAAAAAAAGAACATACAAAATAATTAAAACACCAAAATTAACTGGTCATGCATCACTGATAATTGCTAAACAGTAAGTAGTGAATAAGGCAATATGTATATAGACCATATCTATAAGTGACATACTCCCGCCATTGATGGGGTAAATCCACATAATCGGGCGGGGAATCGGAACTCAGAACGAGGCCAAGTATGATAAATACACTACCCCATCAACGGCGGGAGTCTGTCAATTATAGATATGGTCTATAGCTTAACGAATTGTGTGGCGAGTTGTGACACTTTTAGTATGCATTTCAATCAAGATCCGAACAAAAGTGAAGTTTGAATATATATAATTTGTGGATACTTTGATAACTAAAGCGCTAGATACAGTTCGCTATTTTTACCAGTTGTAAAATCCAGACAACTTATCGCATATTGACTTTTAGTTTCTAGACAATATTATCGATCAGTATAATCCGCAAATACTCTAATTACAATAATTTAAGAAATCATACAGTGGCAAACATTTCAAATGAAATTTTTCATCATTTGAGAAAATGAAGTACTGAGCAAATCTTTTCCTCAAAACATAATCGACAATACCTGTCAAGGACAGATTACAGATTATAATGAAAAGACCAAGCTAATAATGGCATTGTTTGTGCATTTTCTTCCATGGTGTAAAGTTTAGCCATGACTAGTCGGACTAGCGCCGTGTTGGACTAGCGGGTGCAGTCCAATTTAGCTTGGTCTATTCATGATTTCATTAATCTATCTTTGACAGGTAGTGTTGGTTTTATTTTGAATAGAGATGGTCAACACGCCAACGGTAATTCTGGTTGACCAAGTGTCGCCACTGATTTTATGTTAGGTAAAACATGAAAATATGCGATTTTCAATTATTCTTTTTAATTACTTCTGATTTTCCAATAATCGTGAAATTTGCAGGATTCAATATTTTTACTATGTAGTTTGAAAATATTAAAACAAACATGCATTTTTTGGACTCTGGCCGAAAATACACTGGACTGAAAAAGGTGTTTCGCTCAACTGTAGTGTTGGAATATATTGACCACCTCTGTTTTGAATAAAAATTTGCTAACTACTCAATATATCTCAAATGATAAAAAATTGCATTTGGAATGTTTACCACTGGATGAGATTTATATTTTTGGAGTTGTAGCGGATTCATCCAATCGATTATATTGTCTAGAAAGTCGAGGGCAATATATGCTAACGCCTAACACTTTTTTTATTCGGGGTTGAATGGATTTTAACTATTTATGTTGATACTTACTTTTTATTTCAAAATATACCGCACTTCTGTCCAACACAAACTGACTAGGAGCAGTCTTGGTGAAGTTGGTTTGATCGTTTAACTCACAACTTTGACAATCTGAAAAGTAGTTGACAGATGCACATCTAGTATCTCTGCTACAAATTGCAACACAGTCGATCGCAGAACGCGTAGCTACATGAGTCTTAAAAACGTGGCCACTTAAACGTCCCAGTTTCCTCGATGCAAATGATGTGCCCTTAAGCTTCAAGTTACAAGCAGATGCGTCTGAAAGAATTTCTTTTGCAATTGAACTCAAACAGAATGTTATCTGAAATACGGTCCAAAAGCCCTTCATTGTCGAATAAAGACGTTGAGAGTTTTTAAAGATTTTTTTTTTGCAACTGGACTTTTAGCACAACCGAAAATTCAGGATAAACATAATTGTATAAAAACAACTATTTCCGTGGTATATTATTGATATATGCTGAGGATGTAGACAATCGTAGCAGTATAAACGCTCTGAGTTGTCTTAAACAACTTTAAAACTCTGATGTCCCCAATAACCATTTTAAAACCTTTTTGAACATGGGCTTTAAAATAACAGTCAACATTATTATTACTTTTGTTCACCGAGGAACTCTGTAGAGTAAAGACTCAAATATAGCATTTATCAGTAACAATAATTAATTTTGATTGGTGGAATATAGATAATGAATCCATATAATGATAAGCAGTTTCATCCGAATTGTAGAAAACAAGGTGACCACGGTGATTACTCAAGACTAGAAAGATACAAACGTCCTCCCGTAGTTAAAACTGAAAAAATGTTTTGGCGATGTAAGAACCGAAGCTCTTATTACAAAAATATAATCAAACGGTGTATCTTAAACGGTGCTCCACCCTTATTTATATTTCGAAATGCTCATATAACTAGAGTATGGGGTCATCGATTATTGATAGCCAATAGTTGTCGGTCGGCATTTCAGATGAGCTTTTATTTTTAAAGAGATATGTAATTTTTCGATATTGTAATATCGCTTAAAAACTAGGTCGCAATATTTTTTGTTGATAGGGGTGACCTATATTAGACTCATTTGAGTTTTCTAGATAAAACATGTTTAGACTTGGTTATTTGGATATTTGGAATCAATTTCTACATTTTAATACTTTTTAATCCCACCTTTGTTTTGGGTGGACATTTTAGTTTGTTTATTTTTTTTTTGAACAGCCCGAATCACTAGCGATCATGCTATTCACGTGTCGTGAATACATTTTCCGACGAGCGTTCTTCATTTGTGTTGTTCATGAAATTGTGACCGATTAACGTGTTTTTTCCCAAAATTGTATTTTCAATGTAATTGTCTTGTCATACATTTCGGAAATCTGGGCCAAATTGTGGGTGGGTGGGGGTGGGGGGGGGGTGCGATTCTATTTCTTTCTTTATATGGCCATGATTTTGAAATTGTGTTAGATTTTAAGGCGGGGCACTTTGTATTTGTTGTAGATTCGTTATCGGATCAATACATAATGAGTGCTTTAAAGTTGCTTTGAAGTGCTTTAAGTTTCTTTCTGAATTTAGAAAGAAACTTTTATTATATATAATTTATATATACTGCAAGAAATCTACATAAGTTCCCAGATATTTTCATCATAAATTGACCTTTATACAAAAAAGTGGTAACAATATTTTTATTCCAACTATATGAGCAACCGTGTATTTGATTTGAAGCTTTAAAATTGAAGTTATAGTACACAGAAAAGCAACCAGAGGCGAGGATCAGTAGAATTATTGATATGTTTAAGATTCGTGGAGATATAATAGAATTGTACAGATATTTGAACCACGGTGCCGATTCCTAGTTTACATGTCTCCCCTTTACACAAGGATTAGACGCTAATGTAACGTATTGTTTTTATATGTACTGCCCTCTTTTGTTAAATCTCCAGTACATCTCTGCTACTGATCTAGTATATACGTACGATCGATAATTGGATTGTTCACACATTGTTTACATTCTGCTCGTGGAAGATAGCTACCAATACTTTATCCTGATTGGCCAATATATACCACCTAATACCTCTAACAGTATCCCCTATTTGGATATTTGGAACATAAATATTAGAAGAACAGGAATTTGAATCCCAAAGCTCGATAAATCTGTATAAGGGATATATAGACATTAATTTATCTTGGTCGCAAGGATTGAAAACAAACGGAATTCGATTTGCGGCTTGCTGAAGAGCTGTGTTTGCTAGTGGTAAGTTGTGACCTTTGTAATCCATTTTAGATATTAAAATTTATATTTCTAACCACGTTGTCTCTACTAAGTATAGTTTTCTGATTAATTTGAGGGGTCAAACATGGAATTTGGTTGAGAACTTCCCATAATATTGATGTTCCAATCCAAGGAGCTCAATTTCATATCTCGATGGTATAACTAACCTTAGTAATTAAGAGGTCATAACTTATTCTGAACTGGGCAATAGATGGGGCTAAAGACAGTGCAAATTTATAACATTTGTGTTTAACATGGGGCATATAAAAAAATGGACCATGACGAATAATGAATTAAGCGGAAAAGGAACAATATATTTTGCATTTTAAGTATAATGAGAAGATTCTAACCATCATAACATACTAGTATATTACCGTCCACCAAAACCAGCAGTAAATGCCACCTCGTGCCATTTTCACTTTTTTAATTATTTGACACCTTAATGAACTTGATACGATTTATAGAAGTCAAGTTATGGTCCGCCAAAGGTTGTCAGGGAGTAAAACGTATAACAGAGATAAACGCGTTCAAACGTCAGTAAGCCCTACATTTTTTGATGATGAGTCTTAAAAATATGCAGATGTATTTCCCATTTCCAATCATTTTCTTGAAATGAAACGTTGCTGGTATTTTGTAGTAAGCACAAGAATTCTAAATCTGTCAACAATTCAATTTCGGCAAATTACGACCTTGACATGTATTTTAACCTGTAGCGAAAATAAATAAGTTTCTGCCATTTACTGCTCATACGGACTGGACAGCCGCATATATGATATGAACATTGTTGTGTTCCAATTACCCAGATATGATTGGAATGAGCGGCTTCATGAAGAGGAACATGACATTGTGCTGTTGAAAACCGCCTTTCATGTCTGACTAGAAATTATGACTAAATTATGATTCATTAATGATTTTCAACATTAAAAACAGAGAATAGTAAGTTAACCCCATCCACCAAAGCTATTTTCTACTACGTTGTTTTCTAAGAGGGTGGAGTGGGGTGGCGGTTAACCCTGTGAAAGTGTAATTTCGACGAACTTAATACTTCACATTGATTACTATAGATTACAAATTCTAAAATAGTTAAAAGGCTTGCTGAATGCAAGATGAAAGCATGGCTCTTCGCACAAGACCCTAGACAGACAGTCAACGTCATATGGGGTAATATTCAGGGTGGGGGGGGGGGGGGGCTCAACTTTGGTTTTTGTAGGGGTGTGCGGCCCCAATATCTAAAACCCTAGTTTAGGGAACGGAAAATTGACTCTGAAAAGGGGGTCTAGAGAACTGAAAGGATAAAACAATTACCCTTCAGAACTAATTTTTGGGCAAAATTTAAGCTCTGGAAGCAACAATTTTCAAAAATTTTGCTTGAAAAGGTGGTCTTGGGAACTAAATTTAAAAAAATGAGGCTAGGGAATCGATTATTTTTGGAAATAAGGCTTGCAAACTTAAGGTTGTGCTTGAAATGGGGTCTAGGGAGCGGCAGACAAGGCGTAAAAAGGGGGTCTTGAGGGCCGCACATACCCGTATCACCTTTCTAGGTTAGTATTTTGGCAGCCATTTTGGATCTCAGTACAGGCGCCACTTGAAATTTTAAGCTTGTTAACAGCCTAATTAGGGGACAAATATATTTGTTGTAACTCTCAAAACTACTTTCCATCAATTATTTTTTACTTGTAGTTTGTTTGATATTGTTTTAAAGTCGTTTTAGGCCATTTTTCGCATTAAAACATATTTTGGCAGCCATTTTGAATCTCAGTACGGGGGCCATTTTGAATTTTAAATATGTTAACATCATAATTAGGGAACAAATGATCTTGTTGTAGCCCTAATGTCATTTTCTGTTGATTATTTATAATAATTAGCATATCAAAGGATATTTTTGTCAATTTTTAGTTAAAATATGCTAATCTGGCGGCCATTTTGGCGGCCATTTTGAATTTGAAACATGCATGTGATCTTATTTTTAGCCAATTTTGTTTGCTTCAGGCCCAGAAGCAGTATCTCAGTGATTTTTGTTTAACTAAAGTGGTTTATAAGTTGTTTTAAAACTATTATAATGAAAATATAGCATTTTGGCGGCCATTTTGGACGCCATCTTGAATTTCAGAAAATGCCCACAGGGGATTTCCGGGGACTTTTTATCAGTGATTTTACACATATTTCTGAACCTATTTTGAAAAAATCAGCTTGTTACCAAAAATGTCCATGTTAAAACTAATACTCTTGGACTAAAAGACTATTTACAGAGTTAGAACAAAGTTTGGTACTGTTTTGAACAGGGTTAAAGAAAATAGCGGGATCTGCTGTAAATGCAGAACTCATCAGGATGAGTTCTTCGACACAAGTTCCTTCATCACCTTCTTTAATCTAATCAGTAACGCAAAACCAATCAGCTAATTAAGACAGATATTATAACCAACGCTCATTGTGTGCACCCATATAAACTTGCCCCGTGGACAAACCTGGATTTGACTCTTTTTTGCGCAATTGGTAATAACTTCGCAATACAAGCTTTGTTTGACATGACATTTTCATCATACAAGGAGAAGATACCATAGTTTTTGAATATATAAAAATTATTCTCGAATTATTTTCCAATTTTAAGTTACGTGACATTGAACTTCAATAACGCTTTTATTGGTCCACCCTGTATGCCAATTTTATGCAATAGTTATTCCTTATTCAGTAAAATCCCACGCATATCTACGTAATAGCGACTATTTCATGATAGAATATTCGACACGGTGGCGAATAAAAAAGCATTCTTACACGATATCATCAAATCCCCGTTCTAATCCCAAGATGCATT